>JAVQJL010007970.1:0-20329 GCA_036024295.1 Nannoperca obscura
AACTTTGCACTGATCTCCACTGGCACAACTTAACCCAGGCTCTTTGGCACAAATTACCCCAAGCCCACCATTTTGAAAAAAATGCATCCCCTAGCTGTTTTGAGCTAGCATCATACTAACTGTATATACTCATGGTGTAGCTTACTAAAGCACTAGAACATTTGTGAACTATTTTCAAAGTTGTCTATAATTGTTCAGACACAGCAATCAAAAAACCGTGATCATAGGAATTTTACTTTGGAGGGCAAAAACTTTTTTTACACTTAAATGTGCTTAACTTTCAAGTTATGTGTCTCCCTTCTTTGCAGGATGAGTGAAATGAATGCCTCTTCAAAAATATGTGGTCTTCTTCTATGGTTTTCTAGATAACAGGGGTGGCACTACTTGCCCTGTGGCACAAATTACCCCAATCTCCCCTACTATAGACCTTTATCACGGCAGACATTTGGACATTTAGCTGGAAAAACACAGTAGGTGTAATTATTATAATTTAGGAATCTAGTTTCAGGCTCGGGGTATTGCGCGTGCTGGCTCACTGGAACGTCACACTGGGACACTTAATGGAACAGAGCCATCGTTAACATTATTAGTTGCACCTGTGCTTTTCATGCCAGGACAAGTGACACTTTGTCTGCTGTGAAAAGGTCTTCCCATGACACTGTATCTGCAGTTGACACGATGGCTTACTTGACACTTAAAATAAAGTTGATTCATGTGGATGTAACAAGATTATATAATTGACTGAGCACCAACTGCTTAATGACTTTTCATTTCTGAATCCCATCTTAGGTGCCATTTGCTTTTTCTATAGTTCGTTCATCTCCTCTTTCTGCTTGTAGCTCCTCGCTATACTTCCAGTGTTCAGCACATTAGCCTCAGCTGTTGTTTTTGACCCGCCATTACTCACCTGCCCACTGGCCGTCACCGTTGAGTTTCCCCGCTCCTGCTCGTCACCCGACCCAGTCACCTGCCCACCCAGCTTCTCCCCATCAGTAATTACTCTCAGTAGTTCATTTGCTGCCAGTCTGTCGCTGCTGATTGTCTGTGTTTCCTGAACTTCTCAGCCTTAATTCTGTTTTGCTTCTTATGAACATCTGCCTGCGAACCATATTCTCTTTGGAGTTCCTTGCCTTTCTTTTTTCCAGCTGTATGCCTGCCTAACAACCAAGTAAAGGCTGGTTCCACCACACCGGTTTAGCCTCCTGATTCGGCCTCTGGGTTTAATTCTATGATATACTTTGAAACCCCCAGCCAGTATGATGAAGATACAGCTGCCAGTTTGTTGACAGATAAAGAGCTGGTAGTATTTATGCTTCAGCTGCCCGCTAAAGCTAGTCAAAGCCAAGTCAATAGACCAGGCATAGCTGTTGTCACAGGCAACAAGTCATAGCAGAAAAGGCACAGGTGTAAGTGATAACATTAAAAAGGGCTGCATTCTGTAGCATATCTATCTGTAGTGTGAGCTAGTTCCAGGGTGCTGGCTCACTGCCATGCCATGCATTTTGTAAAATATTTTAGTTGCTAAATGTGGCTAGCCTGGCACAGTTACTAGCGACAGCTAAGTAGTTAGCAGAGCTAATGTGGGAGTTCAGTGGTGGTCGTAGGCAGCTCGAGAGAGGTCTCGAGGAGCAATTCTATTTACAATCCTCATGTACAAAAGATTGATTATATGCAAAGGTCCCTCACTTAATTACTTCCTTGGAAATGTGTTCTGAAATGTGCATTTCACAGGTGTTGTGAACTACAGCATGTTTTCTGCTGCAAAGAAGAAGAGTCCCTTCACGGTCTAGTACTCCTCAAAGTGTCCTCACCTTTAATGGGCTCTGATGGTTATTGTGCAAGGGAAAGGTGGGGACTTTACTGCTTTGGAGTTATTTTTTTTAACAGTTATTGAACAACCAAAACGACATTGTAAAGAAGAACAACCGAAGGTTCACGTTATACTGATTAGTCCCAGGCAACATGTTGGGAGTCAAGACTGTATTTAAAGTGCAGGTGACAACCTGGGAGAAAGTAGTCAAGAAACCACCATAGAAATACATATTTTCTACATACTATTTTCTTTCTTTGTTAAAACTCAGAAAGTAAACAGGCCTTATTCATCCTTCAAGAAACTCCACTGAAATCATTTTGCAAAGTTCATTTCCCAACAGATGTAATTCCATTACCGTAGGCAAATATATAATTAAACATACTGTATGATGTTGACGTTAAGAAATGTACTTTCTGAATTGACTAGACTACACTGAGTGTGCTAACAAAAAGCTTATATTTCTGTGTGATGACACCCAGCTGGTCCTGCTTCCTATCCACCTCATTATTCAAAACAGCAGAGCAAAGACACAGTAGAGGTGTCACTTTTTGAAGACATGCATACACCAGGAGAGGGCCAGTCGGTTTATATATATATATATATATATATATATATATATATATATATAGGCAGAATAAACCAATACTTTGCTATTTAAAGCTTGTATGATCCCTCTCAGCTCCAGTTCACTGTATAAGTGATAGAATAGGATCATTCCAGAAATACACACCAAGAGCTAATAAAATTGAATAATTTCAGCGACTGAAAGCATGGTCCATACAAATTAAGTTTCATTTTCTGGCACAACATAACATTTAACCCATTCCTCCCATGAATTACATTCACATGTGACTATTCTTTTTGAATGATTCACATTCAGTGCAAATGCATGTGTGATGTGATGTGATGTGATGTGATCACTGTAAAAAATTAAGGGTGCAGAATTTGCTGCTGGCTCAGGTTTGAATCCATTCTCTCAGTCAGTGTTGAGAAGAGTATAATTATATGATTGGGATCTTTCCCCGCCTTTTAAGCTGCACTAATCAATATATTACATCAACACTGGCTCATATGACATTCATAAGAAGTCATGTTGCAACTTGATAATCAGAGTCAGAATTATATATTATATTATAGTTGTATTTGTTGGACTTTTTCAAAGCAGTGGTGATACACAGAGTAAACAAACTGTTCGTGGAGTGAGTGGGCAGAGTGTGCACCAGTGGTGAAACAACTTCTATCAATTTACAGAGCAAAACAATACGCATTATGCATAGTAGGCTAATTATCACTGGAGATATACGGCAGATAAACAGATGCACATTCAGCATTAAACCGCTACTTCCATTAATCTCTCCCATGGGTCCACTTCAGACATTCTTTTATTTACAGATTCAAGTATTTAAAGTTGTTGTAATCTGTCTTCCTTTGAGTTCTTTTTTAAATCCTGTATCCTGCATAATGCTGGGTGTATTATGATGATGAGTGGTCTTACAATTTAGCAACAATGCAAAACCCCCCAAAATAACTCTAACCTTAAGCATAACGCCACAAATAAATGTTCCCTTTTTTCAATCAAAGAAAATTAACAGTGCTATTCGACTCTGTGACCTAAACAGTCGAGTCACTGTCAGGCTGCGAAAATGTATAAATTCACCCATCTCCACATCTCTTGCGCTCCAAATATGTCACGACCAAAACATCAGGGAGCCTTCGTCGCATCCATCTCCCACACAGGAGTCAACCAAACTAAAGGGAGGCTTTGTACATTTGTCAGTGTGTGAGAGACAGAAACTGAATTTTTCACTGAAAGAATACATGATGATAAATGATTGTATGAAACTTAAACCATCTTTCGCGAAATGATCTCAAAGGTTGGCGCGAAAAAAGAGAGCCTTGAAAAACGATCTGTGCTACACGGAAAACATTTGTGCCCATGTGTTTTCTCTGACACTCGTGAGATTCACAAATAAAAGATCCAATACACTCAGACTAGACAAAGTCAACTCTGCGGCATGGCAATGACGTTTTATGTCTCCAGCCTTCAGTTTGTAATGCAAAGATGCTGCAAAATAAATATGCACCAAAGAATCTTAATTCTGGGTGTTAACAAAGAACTGTCAACTGTACATGAGCTCAAACACACTGACACAACACAAAACACGCTGTGGAAGCTTAAACAGGCACTGTGTAGTACAGAAAACAAAAATGAAACAGTTACAGTGGTGCACGTTTAACTGAACAGGATTATGCAACTTTATTTCATCATTTAGGTTTTGAAGGAAACATAATGCCACCAGATTATGTTTTATATTAACATAATGAGGATATGTTGTTAATTATCAGTAAAATATCCGAATTCACACTTTTTTATGGATATTTTCATGGATTGGTTGCACTTGGTCAACATTAGGGAAAGAACATGGTTTGGTTCAATACACAGTGACTTGAATCACTGTCAACATTTAACCAAATCCACGATCTTTCCCTTAATTTAACCAAATTGCTTTTGTTGCCTAAAATGATTGGATCCTCAATTTAGTAAACTGCACACAAACACTCACACAGACACACAGAAAAAAAGAGAGAAACCTCAGGAAGAGCAGACCAACCGCAAATCTACCACATAAATGGTTTATGCTACTGTATTTGCACAGCCACTGCCTACATAATACCCATATGAAGTGTGTTTCTTTTACAAACCTTTAAAATTTGGCAGTTCATGATTGCACAACTCAGCTAAGATTTCAAACATTTGTCTACAACCCGAAGGATACATTCAATTCACTGTAAAAATTCAAATGTACTTGACCCTTAATCTTTTGCCTATTGACATTTGTCCAATTTTAGTCTAGAGCCTTCACTAGTAAAGAAGTCACATCATGACAGGCACGCTTGTGTTAGACTCTGAGTGCTTCAACATTTGGAATCATATACACGAAATCCTCTCATCATAATATTTAGCCAGGTTTAAAGGGAATATGGCAAAATCTTTCTACAGCATTGCGGCATCCAAACAACAGAAGGTGACTAGAAATGAGAAGTGCACTATTTGCTAAACTCTCAAAATCTTAATGGTGATTGACAGCCATAAACACCTACATACATTACATGGAGTTCAAAGGGGTTCATTTGCATCCACAACAAGATGGTTTTTGACAATTTCCCAGCTGCTCACTGTGGGAAACTTTCTAGAGATAATGATCCTCCCTGACAGATTTGGTGCAATCAAACTTGTTTCTTCAGGTTCTTTTTATTGCGCATACTCCACCCTAACAAGGACATTTTCAAAGGTAGGAAGTGAAAAGGTGTACAACTAGGAGAAAAGTGTGTGTGTCCAAGAGAAAGTTTAAAAAGATGATAATGGGATTATGGGATTGCCATAAATCTGTGAAATGGCTGAATGGCCTGTGAAAGAGGTAGAACTCTAAAATGTCTAGCTACCACGCAAGTTACCCAGATGAGCAACTATATTAAAGGATTATATTGTTGAGTTCTGTCCAGGTCTTAGAATAAGTTTACCTTTATGATTTTCCAGTGAGCGGCCCTCTAAGACAAATGTAGCTGTCAACAGGAGCTGGCAAAAGAGAAAACCAGGCAGGGAACGGTAGAAACAGAGACAGGCAGATGACAGATGGAATGAGAGACGCCAGTGATTCATAACATGTCAAAGAGCCTTGTGGTGGTGGAAGGGGGAAAAAAACTAAAACCTCAACTTCACTCCAAGAACAGTGACATTGTTCTCTTGATCATTATTCCAACCACATGTGGTCTGCATGTTGATGTGACGTAGTGTTAATGTTTGAACAGGTGCACCTTACATCTCGATTTGTAACAACAAAGGGTAGTGACTCGAAATTACACTGGATGGATTTGATTGTCGAGCAAATTACAGTGGAAAAAAGGAGCGATGTTTGCAGAGTGCATGTTGAGGTTATTGTGGCATTATGTTGCACTGACAACAATCTAAAAATACAATGGGCTGCTTAATATTTAATGAATGTGTAGTGCAAATAAATATAGAGAAAGGGCATTCTACAAAATCACTTTATTTGAATATTCCCATGTTAGTTGTCAGATATTGCATGACAGATACTGAAACAAATGCTGTAATGAGGCTGGTATTTTGTTTTTTTCTTATTCTCGACAAATCGCATTTAAATAAAACAAAACAAAATGATTTGGTGGTGGGGCATGTTGCTTCAGTTACTGGTGAGGCAATGAAATACAATCCATGTATTTCATTGTAACAGTTCAAGGGCTTATCAGATGCAGAAACACTGCACAGCAGTTTATACTGTAAGATGAGATAATAACATACAATATGAGAAAGGACTTTCCTAGGCTCTCCAAATCTTATCTTTGTTGCAACAATCACAAATGCAAAATATGGTCATCTGGTGCTAAATTGAGTATTTTCAGCAGCAGGGTGGTTTGTAACTGTGTTTATGGTAAATTAAAGAACACAACACCCAGTGCAACAATTTGGCAGACTAATGTGTTTTTAATAGTTTTAATAAAGGCGTATCAGGCACTACTTGTTAGTAGGATCATTTAATTCTTAGTTTTGCTATTTTAATGGGATTCGTTAACCAAAAATATAAGCAATATGAATAAATAGATAAATAAAATGTAGACAGTTAATGATGAATAATTCTACATTTCAGTGCTGTGCTCTGCAGAAAGATATTAATCAACTTTAGCACTTTACCTGATAACACTACAGATTCTTTACAAACTGTAATATTGCTGTGTAATTGCAGAATAAGTAACTTCTCACTCCAATCCAACTGAGTCTTCAGATTGCAATCGTTTTGCAAACACAGCCAGGCCAATCGACAGCACAACTGATTTTTTGATTAATGTCCTGGCCCACCTACTAGCATTGAAGCCTAGAGACATAATTTCCTTGTGAGCATGATCAATAGCTGCATCAACATAAATAAATGCTGGAAGAAAATACATTTTGTTTAGTTGGGGCACCAAGGCCAAAACCCTCGTAAAAAGTAATAGCTTTTTGCCTGTTTGCAGCCATCTAGAGATAAATTTAAGATCTCAAATTATTTTTCAGTCGAATGTTTTCATGGAATTAAGTTACAAAGTGCATACTGGGAAAACAAAACAATAAAAGTAACAATGCAGAAGACCAAATAGATAGAATTATTACAAACAATAATACATTCAAGATTTTTAGGTTAAGCTAAATGCTCCTGCACAATGTTATGTGCTAAATTAGCCACGGTGAAATTATCCTCAACAGCTAAATGATAATAATGTATTGCTCTAACTCAAAGAGCAACAGCAGAAGCACAAACAAAATCTAATCAAATATAGACAGCCAGGTGCAAAGGGAACAGAAGAAGTTGCAGCTCGACCTGAGCATAAGGTGACTTCAGTGGGTACATGGTGGTAGGGAAGTTCCCTCCATGCTGGACTGCTGACCTATCTCTAGCTCGCCTTTATATGATGAGCAGAGATAAAATATGTAGCAGGCAGTGGTCTAATTTTAGCTCCCAGCTCTTCCATCATCACTTTTTAAGTTTTTTGTTTAAAAAAGGTCTCTTGGACTCATCATCTCCTGAGTATATTATGGGGCCATGTCTACAGTGTAAGACGGATGGGTGGTTATATGTTATAGCCTGAAATAGTTACATTAGAGATCATAAAACATGCTCAGGAACTGTAATAAAAAAGATACTGTGGACACCTCTTCAAAGCCCAACTGAAATCACAAAATGCACCCCTTCTTGCAGTCAAAAACCATTGTCCAAGCAATTTTAACATTGCTGGTTGTCTGGCTATAGAAAGCAATCTCTTTTTGTAACTTTTTGACAAAGCCAGGCAAGCGGCAACCCCCCCATCTTCAGTCAAGTTAAGCTAAAAGGCTGCTGGCAGTAGTTAACAGAAAAGGTAAACTTTTCATCTAACTCTTGGCAAGAAATCGAATATGCATATTTTTACTATTCCTTGAAACAGGTGCAACGCAACGTGTTCATACTTGCAGGAGTATAAGTAGTTGTTTTTGTTCACGTATCTCTTTTGGTGTCACAGACCGTTGCTGTTAATGTCAGTGTCAGCAAATTATATAATGGTGGCGGTAACTGCTTTGTGCAAATACGTTCAAAATGAAATGATAATACCGGCTATTTGCAAAGAAGTTCTCTCTCTGCAGACAACGAAAAAAAACATTCTTATCACTGTGCATGAAACCAAATAATACAGAATCTAAATATTTCCCCTTTGTTCCCCTCTTTTATCAAGAGAGACCACATATAATGAAACATAAAGAGCGGATATCTGTAGCATGCTGTAACATGCTATTTATGCTTATCATAAGTGAATCATCTTTAAAGGTGTTTTTCTTCCTAATGCGCAATGATTTCCTAATTTTTACTAAATGCTTTAACATTAAAACTTCCACAGCGGCTATAATTTATCGCCACGGTCCCTCATGTCGTAAAGCGACGCTAAACAAAAAGTGTGTTTCATTTGCAGTATGCTCAAGACCAGCATTGGTTCCAGCCACTGATGACTTTGAGAGAATAATTAAAGTGTGGGCTAAGTGTTGCTCGGGGATATTTTACATGCAGTAGAAGGGATGGGATGGGGAAGCGGCCAGAGATATTGATTACTGCTGGGATTACAGCACCATGAGCATCGCTCTCAGTCCAACAATGTAATCATCAGCCTTCTACTTGTAATGCGCAGGTCACCACAGCCTCACCAGGGGAGGGAAGGAAAGATGCAGAGGGAGAAGTGCAAGTGGACGCAGAACAGATGGGTAATGTTTCATCAGCCATTGTCCTTCAGCTCCTGATGAATTTAAGGTTGAAATTCGCAGACTGGGAATTTATTTTCAAAGAAGGTTTAAAGGAGCTGTGTCACACAGTAATTACTTGGATATCAGTGCCTAGTGTGTATTTATTGTCAAAAATATCTTTAAGAAATAATTGTTTTGACTTACACCTGCTCTGTTAAATAAATTACATCCATTCCAGTGGAAGACGGCTGTATTCCTCCCAGAGTGTAAGCCGATTGTTTCCCCCTTGCTCAGTGACTGTCATCATGACTGCTAGCTCTAGATTGGATTCAGAGAATGCATTGATGTAAGTTGGCAGATACTTTAAAAAAGGCTCCTCTTTGAGAGTTTAATCTTCAAAATGCATCACAGTGCTGATCCAGCAGTTTCCCCCTTACTTTTAAACAAATACCTTCCACTGTCTATCTCTCAAACTATCAACTTCCTCAAACGGGGCTGCATTACATTCATCCTATATATATATTTGTACCCTAATTTATTTCAAACATCTGCATTTGTTGTGGAGCTTGTTGTGTAGTCAGTAAGATGCTCCATCACAACCTGATTTCTCTTTTTATGTAAGAGGTGATGGAGATCCTAGTACACAAATAAAACAAGATGTAGTCACGCTGCAACTTCAAAATTGAAACCCATTTTGTCTGAAAAATGTAAGCATTTTATATCATCACCATGTACAACATAGATATATTTTAGATACTTCTATAATAATCTATTACCCCATTTACACCTGGCATTAACATGCAACTTGTATCTGGATATTAATAATGCAAAACAAACGTTAATGCCAGGTGTAAATGCACACTGAAAGCATAGATGTGATGTGATGTGATCGAATCTGCACGACCACATTTGGAGTTTCGCACTGTGATCGGATCTCAGCCAGGTGTAGAAGCAATCCATACAGCGTGACCGCATTCTCAAGAATATAATCCACCCTTCAAGCTACAGGATCACCAAACTCCAAGCTCTTCCTGCTAGCTTAAGCAAACCCGACACAAATACAAAGTAGCAGTGCCAAGTAGTAGCAGTAGCTAGCAGATGTGTCCCTGAAAAAAGTGATTTAAAAAAAGATTGTCATTGAATCCTTTGACCTGGGACCGCGACACAACATGTCGGTTGACAAGAAGTCTAATTTGCATATTGACATCCAATCACAATGTGGGCAGAATCGAGAGAACGCTTGTTAATAACATGTCTAAATGCAAGGGCCTGTGAATCGGATGTCATTATCCAGAGAAAGTATCTAGATACAGATTATATGTTAATTCCAAGTGTAAATGGGGTAAAAATGAATGTATGTGCTAACCTTTAAACTTGAACATACATTCATTGATGTTTTGGGCAGCACAACAGTCCATAGAATCAACTTTAACATATTATCGCCATGCAATGCTTTTATGGCAAACATGTGACAGACAGCTGCCTAGTTACACATCTAATAAAAACAAAGCAAATTAGCATTAGCATTGATTTGGAGTCCTGTTTCTGGAGAAGCCCAGTAATCACTGGCCAGTTTTGGTCTCCACCAACTCCTGAAAAAAGGGACTTTAGCTGCTTCACCAGCAAGTTGGTAACTTTGTCTCTGTTGAGAAGGTAGAATACAGTGTTTTAAAGAGCCTTTTCACTGAAAACAGCTGCCTGCTGTTGCTGGAAAAATACAAAGATTAGAGCAGTAAGAGTCAAACAAAACAGTAATGTGGTTGGTAAAGAGTTTGGTGATAATTCTTTGTGGGTTCATCACAATGACTCCTTTCACATGCAGTCATTTGATCCATTGTTAAATACTGAAAACAGCATCTTTAAGTCACATTACAAATGTATGTCTCTCAGACTTAAACATTCAGACGTGTTATTACAGAAATAAAAAAAAAATAAGGTTTACGCCTTTTATGAAACTTTCATGCTGTATCTATTATGTATTTGTGCCTCTTGAGATTCAATGTCACATTTGTCAATGTATGGCCACAAAATTCCTACATAAATATTTCACATTATTGTGGATACTGCACAGTCGGCTAAGTAATTGTTCTTTGTTTGAATGCACCTGCACTTTGAAGAGGAAGAGCTCTCGAGACGGTCAAGGGTATTTCTTGGAGTTCTTTGAGGCGCCGTAGCCCTGGGGCGTCCCTTGAAACAAGTCCCCATCTCTAGCGTGGGAAGCCAGGACATCTGAAGTAAGCGGGCCAGGTGACATCGTGGTGTTTCTGTCTTCTCCTTGCAAAGTGTCACACTTGCCAACTGTCTTGCTGACTTTCCTGCAACTTCTTGACATGGATTCTTCTATAAATGTTTCTGCTGAGGCAAAAGTGCTCTTGAGTGAAATGTTAAGTTGGTTGTTGTTGTTGGTTTTATAATATCTGCCAATATTCATCATTATAAAAGCCCCCTCATTTCGCATTTACTCTGTATAATCCACAGAGCGGTAAATCATTTCTCTGTGCGCCCACACTAACTATTAGAAATGACAACAGTTTATTTTTACTCGGTAAATAGATGAAAAAAAGGGTGTATGTCTTGTAATAAGGTTTGTATGTGTGTTGCATGCTGGGACATATTTAGTTAATGAATTGATCTATCACCAGGTGGCACCTGCCAGTGGGTTTAGCATCAGCGAGGAGAAACAGCAGTCCGTGCTGTCAATATTTAATCGAGTCATACTTGGTGGTGGTGGTGGTCGTGGTGGTGGCAGGGATCCGGACTTGATCCTGGATAATGACACCATTAAACCTCATATGGGGAAAAGTGGAGCTTTTTTCCCTCGAGCCAGTGGGAGGGAGGTAGATAAGCATCCTCTGTGTGGCTTCCATCTGAATGAATAGGACGACCAAGGAAATTGTTGGTGTTGTTGCTGAGGTTGTTTTCAGATACAACTAGAGACATAAAACCCCCAAATCCAACCAGAACTGATATTTTCATGCAAAGACGGATATGGGGCTCTAAAACGTCTATCATGTGCTTGTAAAAGTCATATGGATGTACACATTTGACTTGCAAAAAGTATCCCTCAACTCAAACAAAGCAAAAGAGGCTCCTCAAAACACAACACTGATTCTTGCTGAACTACAGCCGGAATATAACCACCAGCAATTGTGTTGGGTCACCCCTTACAGATGCCAGTCAGTGAGATTACACCATTTGTTTAAATACTGCCTGGTCAAAAGGATAAACTCAAATCAAACAGAACTGAATTGCCACCTCAGTTTCCACCCTTTGTGTGTTTGCGCTGGCAGCAGAAAACAAGGACAACTGGCACAATATTGACAATCATCAAACACAGATGTTCAAACCCATGCAAAGGTATTGCTGCTTATTTGGTTGCGGTCCAATGTGCAGAATTAGATAAGAAAACTAAAAATGAAAACAATGATTATCGGTCATATGTTCGGAACAAAAGAGTGTAATTTTCAACAGGCTTACGCAAAATGCATCGAGTTCTTGCAAAAGACTGTTTAGAAGGTGAAATTAACTCTCTGTTAACAAACCGGTACATTTTTGCCATCATCAGTACAACAAAATGAATCTTCTGCCGGAGCACACATTGCCAAAATCCAAAACCAATCAGTTTAATGTACAGTAATACACAGAGCAACGCAAGAGTGGAATTCATTCCCGAATCATATTACACAGCAAAATAATGTTTTTTTTTAAACGGAGCATTTTTTTAAAATACGTAAAAAACGTATTTTCTTTGTGTTTGTGATATTTAAAATGTGTCAATTGTTATCGTTTTATTTGCAGCAGTTGTCAGTTGAAATATGCTATGTTGTGTTGTGATCAGTAGTGTGAATGTGTATTTTTTTTATATTGTCACCATGTAAACTGTGCGGATTCCAGGAAGAACAGCTGCTGCTATGCAGAACCTAATGGGGACAAAAAACAAACAAACCAAAGAGCGGTTGACAGAAAAGTGTGAATTCCTTTGTTTAGGGAAAAGAGCATCTGCAGGGCTTCTCTGAGGTGGCACTTGTCATTGAAGGAGTAGAGAGAGATAACCTGGGGGCCTGCAGATAAGTGAATCTAAAGACCTCAATAAAGCACGAGCCAGGAGAGGAGGAAGACGCAGGCAAGTATTAGTCCATCCATCATTTCCTTCACCCGATCAGAGAGTACAAAAATATACCACTCTCATCTAATCTGCCTAGTTCTTTCTATCTTTGTCATCAGTGGCTTCAGATAACCAGCAGAGGTTAATCCCCAGATCATTCTTGGCTAGAGGTGGTGAGCCATGTGGGTTTACAGCTGGAGGGTCTTCTTCAGTCATTCTGCAATGTTATAGGGGGGGAAAGTTGTTCTCAGCACGTTACATAGTTATTCCTGTTGTCATAATATTTTACAATCCAGTTTCATTGCAACATCATTAAAGTCTGACAGGACAAATAAAATGAATGTTCAGATGACCACACGCATTGTAATCACACCCCCAGTTTATTATCTAATCTAAACCCTGTTAACCTACTACTAGATTTGAATGGTGGGATTTGGCTACATGGTAACGTTAGAATGTTTCTTAAAGCCGCTGAAAACTTTACCTATAACATTAAATCCATGAAAGTTCAGAAGAAAGCCTTCTATGGTATTATTTATTCAAAGTTTAACTCAACAACTCAGCTAATTTGCTTAATCAGGACTGCGTAGATGGTGTTATATCACATTTAAAGGTCTGGCAACTTAGACCAACAACATACAACTGACTTTAGATTGTGATTCCGATTTCTACATTACTCATCATAATAAGCAGACATATATTATTAATTACAAAGTCTTAAATATTGTAAATTACATTTTATGCTATCAGCTTTAATGCATACACAAGTGAAGTACGGGAAAAGCTGTGGGTAGGTGATGAGTAAGATGACACGAAAATATATTAAAGTTGCTAAAGTTGTCTAATAATGGATGTATAGAAAGACGTGTTCAGAGATTACCCATTCATTTTTCCTACACTTTGCTCGGTATGTATGAGAATGTTCCTTTCAAGGAGAAGCAACAGATCCAAACCTAAAGATGGGGCTGTACAAATGTGACAAAACACTCACTCACGAAGCAGAGGTAACAAAATGCCAACGAACGAATCATTCCTGTGATAGCATTAGAGCAAAAAAAAAAGTGCCACAAGCCTGATTCATGCTGACATCAACATGCAGTAGTATAATGTCAGTACTTAGTATTCAGCTGTTGTGTGTCAAAGTGGCACTGGAAATATTGTAATTACAAATAGAGCACAAACAAATTAGTGAATATGTCTGGCAAACATTATTGCGATTTAATGGTGGGTGATTCAGACTTTTCTTTGATAGCAAAGTTGCAGGAATATGTTGTTTAGGGATGGGCAGAGAGCTCAGAAGTTGTGTCAGTGTTAAAAAGTAAATCAGATTTGTTTTATTGTGTTGTTGTTTAAAATCCTTTGCAAATATACAAGCAAGACGAGGTTCTTAATGGTTATATTGTGATGTATACTGTATAGTTGCATTGTAATACACACCTCCTTTTGTCTTACCTTCACTGTAACTCATTAAAATGTACATGTTGACATACTCTTTTTATTTTTACTCTTGAGTAACCTTTATGTTTTACAAATAAAAACATTTGTCATCCTTATTTTGCTACTGATCCTTCCAGCATCTCTTAGATTTATGATTTAGATGAACTTAAAGAACTGCTTAAAAAAAAGCACCTTCTGTTAGTTGGTCCATTGTGCTATTGAGGTGATGGCATACAGTATGAGATACAATGTATTACTTGTCTAAGCTGTCAACCACATTTTAAATCGTATTTGACAGATCATCTTTCAACAAATACAATACTGCACTTTTGATGGGGCCATTCTGGGAAAGAATCCATGTGTTTTACACGCAGTTCACCCTTGATGGACTGTATAAATATACTATTTCTATTATATGGTATGATATTAAATCCCCTGCTGCCAACACCACCACCATCCACCCACCCATCAAAGCATGACAGGAAATGTTGCTAAGACTTGCTGTGAAAGGATCAATAGCAAGCTGACCTTTATTACAACCTACACGACGTTTAGCGCCTCACTTTAAGGTCATTGTAAGAGATCCTGGTTGTTCCTGCCCCATTTGATCTTTTATTGTGGGCTTTGATGAGGAGTATTAAAACAGGTCATTTGCTTTATGTCCCTCTCAGTCCCATCAGCAGGCGGATGATGTTGGCTTCACTAAAACTCAAGCCAGAGGTCGACACCAGTGAATTAATTGTGGAGCGCAAGAGACATTATTCCCGGACAACATATTGATCCGGGGGATGTTGAATATGCTAAACATTTGTCTGACAGAGGTGCATTGAATATCAGCAATACTACCTTCCCAGAATACCAGGAGTGACTCTGTAGGAAACTGAGGTAAATTATACTACTAATAAAAGATGCAGAATTGTCGTCATCGAGTTTTGAATCACTTGGTCCTTTGCTTTTGTCACCACCAATTACCATGTTAAATACGTCCTTGATTAAAATTCTTAATACCTCTATTATTGATGTTTACTTCTGTACTGAGCAGGTCTCATAATGGCTAAGACATGTAATCTCCTCATTGTGAAGATGCGTGCTCATACATTCTCCTGCTTGTGTGTATGTACAGACTCTCAAAGGAGTGCAAGTTTTTGTCTTTCTTTTTTGTACCTTTCTCCAAAAGCCTGGAGATATTGTGATTATGTGGCCTCTAATGTTTGTAATCTTGTTTCAAGGTAGAATGTATCCTTCTCCTTAACAAATGTGCCATTGTAGTTGTAGTTGTAGTTCCCCCTGTGTAAAGATTTTTGCTTCTGGTGACACATGCTGGTGTTTAGTTTAGGGAAAACTATCCTATTTTACAAAAGTTTGGTCCCTGCCAAATCCCAACTGATGTGCACCCAACTGTCCATCCTGTCATGCCATGACAAAGTACCCTGAGCAGAACATATACAAACAGAAAAAAATAAAGTTTAGGCAACCAGTCATGTATTTCATCAAACCAGATTGTTTCCACCAGCAAGAAGCCCTGCAGGGTACCTTGTCCATATCTGATGTTTAACTTTATACCGTTGACCTGAGTGCCCAGTCTACAGCCTGTCGTTAGTCTGAAGTCTGAGTGAAAAAAGTTCTTCAGGTTCAAGCAGTGTGAAATGAAATGACTGGAAAACCTGTTTAATGGCCTCCAGTTTCATCCGAGGGCCGTCTCAGGACTTTTGTTCCACTGCAGAGGTAGACGCCCTCACACTGTGCAGGCTTCTGTGATTGAGAAGACATGCGTTTGTCGTAGCATGCAGTGGGAATCCCTGGGAGGGACAAATGTGGACGTTTCCCTTTGATTCTCAGAATCACAGTATCATGAAATGTAGGTTTCCAAATCTTTTGGAATACTAACCCCCCACTGTTTGCTCCAATGTCAAATAGGAGTTGCTGATTAGTGGTGCACATTATGACATCAAACAAACACCATCCAGTAAATTGCATTTGATCACTTATTACCTGTAACTCACTGTTAGTAAACCCATGAATTTTCACTATAGACCAACAACAATCAGGTGAAAAAACTTGACAAACGCCAACATTGAATTCTCCGTCACCTCTGCTTTTTGGACATTACATACTGCGGCTTTAACTGTGGTACGTTAACACAGAACAAATAGAGAAGACTTAGATTTTACTGCAGAGGACGACAGATAACTGCCCAGCACAGGTCAGAGCTAATGAGAGAATAAACCTAGTAGCATTCAGATCATTATGCTTTTCCTACAAAATGGGTCAGAATCAAAGGTCCATTGGGGAAACAGTGCTAACCACTCGGATCAGAGTGGCAAGAGCACTTTCTCTAATAGGCCTTTGAGAGGCCTCATTAGCCACATACATTTGAACTCAGATCTGCATCACATAGCAAACTTTAAATTAAAAAATACCCGACTCAGAATGCAGAAAACAAACGTGCAAAGAATTACAATAATGCGCATATACGCAGAACCACATTTTGAAATAACACATAAGCCCTTGCCCTCCTGCTAGTCAACATAATGTCAAGTACACTAAGATATTAATGCCATGTATCATGTTGTCAAAAGGTACAATACAACAAAATTGATCATTAATTAATTATTCTTGCATTTTTATGGAAATTGGGAAAAATGTAAAAATAAGTGGATTTGATAAATGTAGAATGAGAATCCTCATTGAATCATGCTTGTTTATTTCTCTATCCTTTTCTCTCCTATTCCATTATGCATTGTGCTTTCCAGCTACTACACAATACAAAGCAACCATTTCTCAGACTAACATCATTGTCATGCAGCATCTCTCAGTTCACTCATAGTCTCCCCGCACATCTCCGTACCAAAGTCCCCTCACAAAGCCTTATAAAAATCTGTGCCCCAGGAGGGAGCAAACTGCGGAATACCAAAGCGTGCCAGGTGCTGTGTTTAAAAAAGGAGGACTCTGCTTAAACAGAGATGCATTATTTAAAAGACAACTGAGAGGCATAAATAGAGTGAATGCATGACAAGGCCTACAATCTGTAGCCCCTAATAGGCCCCCGGTGGTTTTGGTGTGGTCTTCTTGTGCGAGATCAGTCGACTCAGCCCCCCTCTGGCTCAGGATAACACGCCGTTAGTCTTAGTTTGACCTTGAACAGCTATTTCCCAGTCAAACCACGATCATTTAGTCCAATCGGGCTGCCATGCAAAATCATAGAGCTGAGTTGAATGGCAATAAATGCTACCACAGTTATTGTATTGAGCACTGTTGGCCATGCCACAGAGGGACTTTGATCTTTTTCCTACAAGACGTCAAGGTCAAAACAATTATAGATACAATAATGTGGTGTGTGTGTTCTTGTCTTTACTGACTGGATGAATTATTCTCTTTGATCGGACATAGATGACTTCATTAACATTTACAGAACAGATTACATTTCCATCTTAACTGTTTTGAAGCATCCCCTGTAGGGCCTACAGTACCTGAATTCTGGCTATCATCCCCACCGGCTCGCCCTCACAATCACATCACTGTCATACGACACAGACGCTACAAAAGACAGCTACGCCAAGCTGCGAGCACATGGCAGAAATGAATCGCTCAGAGTCAGCCAGGTGGCGGGCAAATGCTCAACTAGCTGCTAGAGAGCTAGAGATAACATAGGCTGAGTCGCAGACGCTGTGAGTCACAATCCACTCTGGGCCTTATCCAATCTGTACGGCAACCTAAGGAAAGCCAAATGACCATCAAACACACGCTCAGGGTTTGAAGTGGTAATACCTGATAAGCTTTCTGTGTTGCTCCTTGTTAACATTGTGAAATTCCAGCAGTGCTGCAAATCAGTCTTGTTCAAATCAGCCAAGCTAATGTATTTAATGTAGATGTTGATGAAGTCAGTGCTGCATTTTAGATACTCTAAGGCTCTTTTATTGCACTTTACTCGGGTCTTATACCTCTCTAGGCTCTAGTGAGCAATCCTCACAGATTGCTGGAGTGAAGGTGCGCCACAGAGACTCACATCTCATTAAAACGTGCATTACCCCCTTCCCGTCTCCCTCTCTCCGCTCCTACCCAACCCTGCTTTAACCATATGGACCCCATACCGGCTCTCATTATACGGCACGAAGTGAATTCATTCCCGGGAAGACAAAGAAGGCCCAGAAGTGTTCAGGGTGGCCTGTTTATAATAATCAGATCTGGGGGTGGAAAAATGCAGTTATGCTGACTCATTAAATCATGTCTGATGAGGGGATGATATGACTTATTAAAGATGTAAGATAGGCTCTGTTACCTGACACGAGAGCGACACACAGTAACTATTTTCAGGTTATCCCAGGGTTAATACAGTTGCTGAATCTGTTACAGTAGTTTACTGTGGGAGCTTTTATGGTGAAAATTTCACCAAAACATATGAAGTTTGGCAAAATTGTGGTTAGATAACCAGTTAGACAAACACTGATCAGTAATTTTATCCTATTGGATCATACTGAGCAGTTGTTTTCAGTTTTTCAGTCTGTTGCTAATAGCAACCACTACTGGTACAGTTCCATTGCGGTTTAACTGACATCTGTGTTATCTGTGACCAATCAAATATTTAAAATAACAAATAAATAAATACAAATTTATTTTTTGTCTACGCCTCAAACACCCTTGCTGGAGCATTATCTATATAGCCTTTTTTTATCTGTTATTTAGTTTTTCTGTGTTCAATTTATATTTTACTAGGCAAACCATTATGCTAGCCGTCTGAGGCTAATGTGTTGCTAATACAAAATTCTAACCAATTTATTGTTGGGCTGTTAATGTATGTATTTTAATATTACATTGTTTGTTGACCAATACTGTTTTCACAGTTTCACTATTGCTTACAGTAGAGTAGCTGTGCTTCCAGGTGCATTGTGAGGATGGAAGACATATTATGAGGCATATTTTACAATAGTATGTATTCACATCTACCGTTAGTACCATTACCATTAGTAACTAAACCCCAAATATTAAAAATAGAAATATATATAACCAAAAAATATAACAAATATGTTTCAACACTATCAAAAAAGCCTGTGCTAATAGGTCACATTGACTCAAAATACATTAAAATACACTTTATTTATGCATTTCCTCTAAAAGTACAAATAAATATTGATGTTTATATTTATTTTCATACATTTGCAATTTTGACAATCATTGTCCATCATTTGAAACAAAAATCCATCTTTAAGATAATAGTATTCTGAGGTAAAGAAGAAAACATTTATGTAAACAGATTGAAGAGACTTTAAATGGCCTTTCAAAATTCACACTTGCACATACATGTACCACTCACTCCATCCCTCTTCTCTTAATCCCTTACATACTCTCAAGTTACATGTTCTGCAAGGCGTGGGTGTACCGAGGCACTTTCAGTCCACAGTCATTAACCCCCTCTCCATCTGCTGACACAACAAAGTGAACAACCGCATAATCAGATGACAAGTGATGGAAAGAAATTTAACGGGAGGAACGGGGAGGGTGGTGGAGAAGACGTCTTAAGCTTTCCTTTTAAAGACAGTGCACAGCAGGCGGCTCATCAGGAAATTGGGGTGTCAGCTAGCTGTCAGGGTGCATTGACCTAACAGGGCTAGTTTGCCGGGCAGCTGTCGTTGACATGTCAATCTTGCTCTCAGCCAATCAATATTTGGCAGAAAGTGGAGCAGCCCTCAGAAAGAGGGACCTGCCACTTATCCCATCATATACATATAGAATAATATGTATTTAAAAATGACATGCTTTATTTAGCTTCACTTTTAAAGTACAAAGCAGAAGAACCTGAATTTTAGCCCCTGAACCATTTCAATCATCATATCGTTAACGTATACACAGTTGCCACGCCCTAACTCTCCCAAATAAAAAGTTGACTCTTTTTGTAGTCGGTACTCGCCCACCAAACCCTGATGGTGTGTCTGAAGGTCAAGCGAGCGTTCGGGGAAAGTGCGTGTTAGTGCAGCGGAGGAGAACTGCTGCATGTGTTCATTGCCGGCTCTGTCTGGGTGACCACGGAGCTGCCTATCTCCCCCCATTTCTCCAGCTCCCCTCAGCCTGGGCATGTCAGCTTTCTGGGGCACAGCGGCCTGGCTCTCCAGGGAGAAGAGACAAAGGGGGGGGGGGGGGGGGGGGGGGGCAAAAAAAAAAAAAAACATTTTTTTAAACGTGGCGGGGCCGGTTGGGGTTTTTTTTTTTACAGAATTTA
>JAVQJL010007971.1:0-18018 GCA_036024295.1 Nannoperca obscura
GGATCTACTATTATATCTACTATCTACTATATATTGATGTAATTTTTTTGTTGGGGTGCCCAAATTTATGCACCTGCCTACTTTTGTTTAAGTAATTATTGCACACTTCCTGTAAATCCTATAAACTTCATTTCACTTCTCATTTCACTATAGTTTTTCTGCTATATGATATATTTAACTGAAATTGCTGATCCGAACAACCAATGATTTATAAAGGAAAATCTTGAAAATGATCAGGGGTGCCCAAACTTTTGCATGACACTGTATAAGGTGAATAGAATTGGTCCAAGCATTGAACGTTGTGGAACTCCATGACCACCTTTGATGTGTATAGAGGATTTATCATTAACGTGTACAAACTGATATCGATCTGATAAAAAAGATTTAAAGTAGCTTAGTGCTGTGCCTTTAATGCCAATTAAATGTTCTAGTCTTTGTAATAGAATGTGATGGTCAATGGTATCGAATGCGGCACTAAAATCTAATAGGACAAGTACATAGACAAGTCCTTTGTCTGATGCAGTTAGAAGGTCATTTGTAACTTTCACCAGTGCTGTCTCTGTGCTGTGATGCAGTCTGAATCCTGACTGAAAGTCCTCGAACAGGTCATTGTTGTTTAGAAAGATACACAACTGATTGGCGACTGCTTTCTCGAGGATCTTGGAGAGAAAAGGAGGGTTAGATATCGGTCGATAATTTGATAAAACCCTTGGATCAAGAGTGGGCTTTTACTCTAAAATATCACTCCATCACTGAGAGTGTTATTTATTGCTGTTTAATGGCACTGTGGTTAATTTAAACTTAAATTGACAGTCTGTTTTAAGAGTAGAGAAAGATCACACAGTTATGGTAAATAGACTATACCTATATAGCACAGATTGATCTCATTCACACACATTCATACACCAATGGCGAGATAGAGTTGAAAGTGTAGTAAGTGTGATTGAGTGTTAGAATTACATAGAACAAAGACAGATTATAAACATATATACATTTATATATATATATATAAATATATATATATATATAAATATATGTATATATATGTTTATGTCTATGTATGTCAACTGATAGAGAAAGTGTCAGCATAATCAAAGTGTTGAAAATAGTCAATATTTAAAAAAGTATATATTCTTAAGATACATTTTTATTTACATGTTGATTGTGTTCAAGATCCTGGCCCAGTTTGTCTTACTGGACTGTATCCGGATTCTGGACCTCTACCAGACAATTCTTTTATTCCAGGTCCTGTTCATAATTCCTAACTCCCAGCAGGGCTCCTTCCTCTTCATCATCCAGCGTGTGGAGGTAGTCTTCAGTTAGCTCCTCTCTACTTTATCTTGCCTTTTCACAACATGTCATTAAACTATTGATACTATTAAAACAATATAAATGGAATTTTAGCGTCGACAGAAAGATGCACCTTCAGTCTGTGAGGATTTGGACGAGCCTGAGGAGCAGACAGAT
Source organism: Nannoperca obscura (assembly GCA_036024295.1). Taxonomy (NCBI): domain Eukaryota; kingdom Metazoa; phylum Chordata; class Actinopteri; order Centrarchiformes; family Percichthyidae; genus Nannoperca; species Nannoperca obscura. Next base: position 1,468 of record JAVQJL010007971.1, read on the forward strand.
GAGGGAGTGCATCATTTGCCTCTCATGGTCCTAGTCCTTTTTTATTGTCCAGGGACTGAAACTAAAATGTTTTAAATTAAGTTTCAAACAGTGTGTTACTCTTTCTCCAATTACTGTAGTCTGGTTTATTTAGGTATAAATAATTGAGAATACAACAATTAATAGCATTATGTTAAATTAATTTAAGATAAGTTTTATAGTCATATACAATATGTCTGACAGTTTTGTCCATTAAACTATAATAACTATTACATATAAATCACATAAACAGATTAATATATAGCACACATTGGGGTTTACACAAATAACAATAACTGTAAAAGTATTTTTCACTCCTGATTATTTTCTAATTTTATTTTAAGACAGCACCATCTCTACACCTAAGTAATTTGCTTGGGTCTGGGAGCTTCCACAAACATGTGACTACCCACACCCTAATTCAGTCTCTGTCTAAAACAACAAACTTTCTACAAAGCAAAAACATTCATGTCTCAGTTGTTTCTTCCTCTTTCGATTTGTATTGTATTTACATAAGAGCTGGGACATTTTGAGGTGTGTCCAACTTTGCAAGACAAATGTAAGGGATGGGCAAAGCCAAGCATCTTCTGTTTCATTTACATTGTTTGCATTTAAGTTGTATTTATCTTACGCATTGATTCAGAATAACATACAATGGCCACAAAAGTATATTACTTTATTTAATAAATCAGTAACATGGACAAAAACACTCAGGAGTGCCAGAATCCACCTAGTTTAACCTATTTTTACTTTATGTCTTTCTATCAAACATGCATTACAAAACAAAACATTCTGCTTTCTGCTCTTTATCATCTTTGGAAGGCATCACTAATATGCACTCCACTTTTGGCAGACTCACATTTAGCACCCATCACATCATGGCATCATGAATTGCTTTACTTTAAAAGTAAATTTTTACAAGAATAATGCACATTATTCGACATATTTGTGGCACTGTTAACCAATTGTTATGCTTTATCTTTTGAATTTCTCTTGCTTCAATCTGTATGTGCTGCTCTTTGCCTGTTAAAAGCCTCACTGTTAAAATAAAGGAATGATGGATAAAACTGCTCATAATACTGTTTGCACTTAGATCAGCAAATGTTAAATCTTTAATGAAATGGCTACGGTGGCATCTGTCAAAATGACCAACTGCACTGCATCAGAAGTGACGGACAACATAAAGCAATGTGCATCATTTAATGAGAGCTGTAAAGTAGTATTACATGATCAGGGCACACATTTTGTTGCCCTTACGTTTGTGTAGTCAAATGTGTATTTGTGTAGTCATTTCATTAGGGCATCCATGCCAATATTAGAAAGGATCCAGGGAAGATTTCCTGCATCCTTTTTATCTGTTCTAATTATTTTTGCAACCAATCCCAGGACAGACTGCTAACAGTGAGTAATCATGGGAAATAGCTAGTGGCTCTAAAACCTGGATGACACTTCTCAGTCTTATCCATTTTAGAGGGTAATATAGACTGGCCACCCAACAGAACCAGACTGGGTCGCAGATTACAGAAGCAGCTAAAAATCCTCTGTGGACATTTGGGCAAAGAATGGAAATAAATAATGTCCTCTTTTCCCATCAGCTGCAACCTTTGTGCTCTCAAGTTACAGGCACTTAACTACACATTTACAAGTCCACTATAGAGTAGCCAAAAGTGGAAGATGTGGTTGTAAAAGTGATCTCAATTACAGCCTAACACAGCCTATTAGGTGATTAAAGGTGTGTAGGGAACAGCCATCAGCTGTTTCCAAAATTAAAAATGTAGGTGAATAACTGGACCCTGAATACACATGCTTCTCTGACTTCCTCTACCTCCCCAGTAGAAATGACATCCTGAGGCTTAACAGGTCAAATGAGATTGACTGCAAATTTCCTGATGAAGTCACTAAAAGAAGTTCCAAAGAAGTTGGAGTTCTGAGAAAGTGTATAATACCATTGAACCATGATGTGATAATGAGTTGATGTCAGATCCCCTTTCCCCGTTTAAATTAGAAATGTAACTTAATAACCTAGGATTCCTTAGTTCTCCTTTTATCTCACGTATTTCTATAGTTATAACCCAACAATTAATTTAGGTTCAAATTCCCTATTTACCCTTTTCACTTAGTTAGAAATAAAGTATTCCCTCTATCACTAAGTTTGTGTCTGTTGATGATCCTTTATAGCAGAAATCAATTATCAATGTGTTTTAGAACGTTACACCTTTGATCAGTTTTATATTTTTGTTTGTTTATTTTTTATTTCCTCCTGAAGGAGGTGGTGCACCGTTTATACAATATTTGATCATTAATATATGTAGTTATCGCTACAGGTGCACTCAATATTTCACAAGCTCTTTGCCAAAAATAACCATAAATTGGGTGTTCTTAAGTATTTTTGAACAGTGCCAATCACTCCTCTGTTACCTCAATCACTGCTGACATTTTAAGCTCTCTTTGCAGGAAAAACCCACTTAGTGTAATTACTAGGAATGCACCACAATGAACTACGTGCAAATCAAGCGCTCCAGAGCAGGCAATTTATTTGTTATACAAGTAAGTAACAAGCTGTAGCTAAATATGGCACACATGCAAGCTTAGAGGTCTGTGATGGCATTACTTCACCAAAGTCAGTCGAGTCACTGATCCCAGTATAGCACTTTGTAATGTTGGGTAAATGTATGTAACATTGTTAAGGCTGCATATTAACATAGTTAAGAACAGTGTCATTTACAGAGTGTCTGCATCAGTTACCTAACATGGCCGAGCTTGAAATTTGTGATTCAAATCCAATATACTGTAAAACAGAACATAAGACGCACTTGTTGATGTTGGTGTAGTTTCCTATGACTACCACTAGATGGTACCAAAGGGCAATTTTTTATTGATTCTACCTTTAGGGGAGTGAGTTTTATGACAGTTTTGGGTTCTAATGTTCCTAAAACAGCCCCTGTTGACTGTGTACCTGACGTAGTGGCTATTATACGCAGCTGGTTTTATGCATTATGTTGCATTAGCATTACTGTAAGCATTGCCACATATAATAACAATAATGAATTCCAGAAAAAAAAAAGTATCTTGCCAAGAACTGGTTTAAGCAGTGCAATCTTACCTTTCCTGTTGTTTTATTCACATGATGCACATTAAAGCAGAGCAACAGAGGTTTGCTTTGCATTTCACCACCTTTAGCTTGCCCTTTTATGCAAATATTAATGTATGAGTGCATGAGTTGTATACCATTTACACAGCAGCATTCTTCCCGTGAGCTGGTGCAGGAACACAAGTTTATTCATCTGCTTTATGCACAAATATTTATGATGCAATAAGACTGAATATTTTGATATACTTTCTGTCTTCATATTTGGATATTGCTTTAGCTATAGTATGCTGACAAATGCATTTCATTATATTTTTATACGAGTGTTTAGAATAAACTCCTTGTAAGTTTGTACATGGCACTGTGTCTGCACGTGAGTGTGTGTAAGAGCATTAGCTGTGTTTAAACAGTGGACTTTTGTCTGTTTAGTCTCTTCAATATTTTGTGTATGGGCGTGAGATTTCATGTTTGCATGCATGTATGTGAATTGTAAAAGAAACTTTGTGCATTCAACTTCCTGTTTAATGATGTGAAGTGTCTGTAAGGATCAGCTGGAACTCTGTGTTCTGTATGCTTGAGTGCTGATTGCATCCCAGTTGAGTTTTGTGATGCTGCCCTCAACTCTGTCCAGGCATGAGGCCACTGATGACACAGCCAACATTCACACTCTAAAAACCCTGTTCGCAATCATTTATTCACAGTGTCTTAAACACAGAATCTATTCAATATATATTCTGACTTCACAAGCGTACAGAACAGCTGAGAAATGTACAAATCAGTTTTCTAATACGATCCTAGAAAACAACTTCAGGGAATTCTGATTTAGTTTGTGAACAACCTAATCCATCACTGCAGAAGTTTTATGGCTTCCAGTAAGTAGCGAATATCAGGTAATTTAGTTCTACATTTTACAAATTAAATTTACTGCTTCAAATGTATACATTAAGATAGGACATTAGAGGGGTCTTAAGTTTTATTATACATTTTTCCCTCCATATAAAACTTGTTGTCTCATGTTTCCTGTATTTTGTTTAGGTAGTGGGTTCCAATTTCTGCTGTTTCCTACGGGATCTGGTTTAGGCTATTTGCATAAGCAATGTATATGTTTCTTCACTGGGTGCCAAATGGTGTCAAAGTGTTGCTAACAACCTACAGATTAGTTTTTGTTATCTAAATCAATAATGTGTGCATTTTTGCTGTGCTGGAGCTGTAAAAGGCAACAATGTTAATGGATGGAAAACAGAGTTGCATAAGCAGTAATATTGAAACATTATTAATATCTCTAGCAAATGTTTCAGGCAATCATGCCCTGATGGCTCTATCATGATATTCAAGCTACAGCTGCCTCTGAAAGAAATAATGGACGGGGAGAGGAGTGAAAAACAAGAGAACACATTGCTCAGGGTTAGCATTGGTGTCTTTCCCTCTCTCACTCTTTGCTCCTCTCCTCAATACTATACTTGGTTACCATGGAAACACTTGCAGCGCCTGAGTCGTGAGGCCAGTCAGCTGAGATACCTCGTCTGGTAAACAATCCTGCAATCTGAACAGAATATGTTGGGTATGCGTTTGAGTTTGTCACATCATGTAGATGTCAGCCAAAGGTAATGGGTGCCAGAAAGGTGACAGGACCAGGGGTGGAACTGAGACAGCAGCTGTGACAACTTTTCCTAGAGCGAGTTTTGATGTTTTATTTCAGTGACATTTAAGCAACAGTTACTGTATGAGCCTGTTTAATCGACTAGGCTAGGAACATAAGTAAGCTGACACAGGTAGCCCAATGTTTGATCAGCCACCATACAGTCATAAAAGGAAGAAAATAAACACAGAGAATCAGTAGGCAGTGTTAAAGATCACTTTCCATATTCATTAGTAAAGTTGGTAGAATTTTATGGTATGCTATGCCTCCCACGCCACAACTTCATAGTCTTCATAGTCAATTTTTAAAGCTGTCATTTCATGCCTATAATTATCATTATTGTCATTGGAACCCAACTAAAGCTGTATTTATAAGATAGGCCTAATGATCTTTATTGTTTATGAAAACCCTGATGTAATGTGTAAAACACTCCAGTATATGCAAATTGAGTTACATCATCAGCATCATCACTATTAAATGCAGACCAGGGCAGTCGTTAATGCCTTTTAAGAGTTGCCGAGTGCGTGAAAACACACAGATGCATACATTTAAATGTTTGGAGTTATCATATTAAAAGCAGAAAATCTAGACAATGCCTCACAGTGTTTGATGCACTGTAGGAAAGGGATGTTTCCTCTATTTAGCCCAGTCTTTAGCTTTTAGCCATACAAAATAAAGATGCCTAAAGTGAGACTGGGGCTAAAGCAAACAGATTCCAAAGATACTTAAAAGGCAGAGTGCCCTATAACTGCCCTTCAAAAAAATGCAGTTCAACAATGTTAGCACTTAAACATGGGGACATTTGTTTGGTAAGTCCATGGAACAAAGTCATATAAACCTTGACCCACCTAGAACCAAGCCTGCATAAATCAAGGCAATGCCTTGATGCCCTGAATAGTTGGCTTTAAACTCCAAATGCAGTTAAATTGCTTTTTTTGTCCGCTATCCTGGAAATGTCTGCTCTTATTTTTAATATTGAAATCTATTAATACTATGTTTTAAAAAGAAACATGCTGACATTTTTTCTCATTACAAAAAGGGATGACTAAATGTTATTTCAGTTGGACTTTAAGTGGAGGTGGAGGAAAACACAGTTGTCGTGGTGCACCAAAGCAGCTTCCCAGGAAAAGTATAAAAAATAAATCATGTAGAAAAGTGAAGAGAGGAATGCACCCAACCAGAAAGATTTCTGGAATGGGAAAGCATCTGAAATTTGATTCATTAATGGAGCATCCAATGTCTTAGCCCCAAAACCTAAAGTAGTGGCATGATGACAGCACTGCTTGCCTTCACACTAATAGTTAGCCTCACCAGAAGGGTCCACAATTAAAGTCCCTGGCAGTAACTCAAGAATATAAGAGCAGCTATTAATTGTTTGGCTGTCATGAAAAGAGTCTCATGCATCAAAGTGGCTTTGTACGTGGGAGCAAAGTTAGGAAAGAATTATTTATTGTTAGACGGCTGGATGAGGCTATTAAGGAATTCAAGCAGACAGGCCAGCATCTTTCTGTCCCGCAAGAAAATAGGCACTAGCTTGAAACCTGGCATTTTGGAGCCAGACAAAATGATTCTTTTGAAAATATGAGTCGGCTCTTTACCATCATATTGGTCCACTAATGACAGGCTCTGACAATAGCCAATGAGTCTTCCCATATACACAATACAGAGTATCTCAGCAAATCTGTCTAGAGCCTAGAGCATAGAGCTCTGATGTTTGATACAAATAGATTCCTACTGAACTTTCAGCTGTTCTCTCATCTAGAACCATCCTCAGGTAAAACATTTTGCCTCACAAACACTTGAGTAATAATAGTGAGGAAACATACTCCCTCGCTTATTTCTCTCTACCTTGCTATTATTTTTGCCATCTGTTCTTGTATTTCTCTTCCAATCTTCTAATTTCCCTGGATTTCATTCAGCCGAAAAATGAAGTCTTGGGAAAATAGTAGATCAGAATTGACCAAATACAGTCTAGACAGGATTATTAGAGCAGGATTTTCCCAGTTAGATCTTTTGAATGTAGGATTACGACTTAGAAGGATATGTAGTGTGGCTGCATTTGTACCTTCCGAATGAAGTGGAATAATAATGCATCCTGCACAAAGAAATTACTTTTGATGCAATAAATGAGTATGCACTGGTATAGTGGCACAGCTATGTTTTTGCATATTGTATACAATGTAGCCTACAGTGTGTGGATGTAAATAGCCCATCACCTATGACTATATATCCTCACAGTATAGCAATAGATAACAGATTTGTTAAGCATCATGTCAAGAAGAGCTATTGTGGTATTGCTTAACACTGCAGGCACTGATAATGAGAAAATATTAATGAGAGTCTTAGTACCGCATCAGTCTCTGCAGCTAATAGTCCTGCACTGACAGAGAAAAAAGACAGAGATGGAGAGAGAGCGAGTTAATGAGCTGAAGTATACACGTGTGTTTGCATGTGTCTGTGTACGCTTGCGTTTGTGAGTGAGAAAGACAAGGAGACAAAAAAAAAAAGTAAGTGAGAAATGAGGAGGGGAAGAGTGTTAATTGAGTATGATCACACCTCCAACATATTCCTTCATGTGAAACAGGCATTATCAACCTCCCTGCCACCCACACACTCGTGCAGAACATCGTCAGGGCCTCACCTCTTTTCTAGCTCTGGATTTGCAGTTTTTCTACAGCTTGATTCACAAACTGCTGGAGACTTACCCCCACCACCCTGCTCCATCTTTCATTCTTTTTCAAGCTTCAAATGTGCACATGGACAACGTGGAGAATGAATATATTGCTAATAATGAGGGGACAAGGAGAAATAAAGTAATGAGGGAGCTGACAGTAGAATGGGCTCTGATCATTTGAATGCAAACAGACCTATTGGACACTGAATTTATTGGGAGCTTGGAGCAATACTTCTTTCATAGTACATATTTCATTGCCCCAAATCATTGCAATGTCCTTACAACATGTGATGCTTTTAGCATGGATGTTTTTAGTCAATAATTCACCGCCCTGTTTGTTAATGTAACTGAATCCGTCACAATAGAATTTATTCATATCATGGGGCAAAATCCTGCTTCCTTCTCTCCTCCCTCCTCTCCCTCCCGCCCTTTTTCACTTTTGTACAACAGCATCTGTTAATTTCTTCCTGTAATTACCAATGAAGAGTTACATAGGCTAATCAGGTTGTTTGTGGTTGCACGTGTTTGTTGTCTTTGTCTTTTAATGGTGAATTGGTGGTTATGTGTCTCACCACCTTGTATGATTGATAAAAGTGTCTCTGTCACCCCCATACACTGCATGCCTGAGGCGCCTATTCCTACTAATTATTCTAATTATGCAGACTTAAGTATTTATTCAATATTATATCAATACCATTTGCTATTTTCCTTCAACTCCACAGTCTTTAATGAAGGCAAGTGCTGCCACCAAAGCAGGTATTCACTCCACTGAAAAAGAAACCAGCTGCAGAGGCAGATGCCCATTGTAGTTCAACTATATTACTCTACGCAGAGGTCTGTGCATCCTCCACCTCTCTCTCTCTCTCTCTCTCTCTCTCTCTCTCGCTCTGTCTCTCTCTCGATCTCTCAGTCATCCTCTCCCGCCGTGCTGCTGAGCCTGCGACGTTAGCAGTGGATGAAAAAAAACAAAAAAGCATTCTCTTTTTGCTTCAGCCAACGGACGCATAATTTGGAAGGAACATAAATGAAGGTACCGTACAGAAACACACGTTTGTCTTACTCTTTTTATATTATTTCAAAATCTTTTTTTTTTAATGTTGCCTTGGTTTGATATATTATATGCGATGGATGCGAGCGACGGCAGAGCGAGCATGCACCTGCACTACAGACTCCAACGCTGTGCTGGGCAGAGTCCTCTTGGTGCAACAGAAGCCCATATGGTTGATTTTACGAGGGCATGAAATCATGTTTTTCTCTTTGGGGTTTGCATCAACTGCGCTTTGGAGCGGACTTGTGAAAGTGAATAATGATTAACGGGTACGGAATAAGATTTTATTGCCGGGTATTAGTCTACATTTCCCCCCGTTTTGCCACAGTTGTTGCTGTGTGTGTTTGCTATTTCTGCATATTTGGGTTTAAATGTCAAACAGAAATGATTAAAATTTGAGGCCATAGATTTACAGTGTCACATGAAGCCAGGCTGGTATTTATGCTGAGTTCTGCGGGGATAGGATGGACGGGCAGAGTAAGCGCCATGGACAGATGTGCGAGAAGGGATTTAGTATCGAGGGAGGAATCAGGCAGGGGATAAAACTGACGATGCGTGCGTGCGTGCGTGTGTGTGTGTGTGTGTGTCTCTCTCTCTCTCTCTCTCTCTCTCTGTGCATGTGTTCTAGCTTGTGCTTTTGAGGGTGAATGGTCCAGCTTTCCAGCAGCGTTGACCACTCTGCCGCACGACAGGCGCCACACTTTACCTGCAATGAGGACTTTGCTGTCAGCTGCCTTTACTTCTGCTGTACTCGTGCTTGCGTGTGAGTCAGTGACTGAGTGAAAGAGAGAGAGAGAGAGAGAGAGAGAGAGATTTCCTGCCAACAGCAGCAACAGTGTCCGACTACTGACCGATGGACCACACAGCTTCGCCCACATATTTTGGACTGCCAGGCACGAGATGAACAACATTCTAATATAATCTGTCACTACGTTCGTTAAATCGTTGGTGTGTACACAGTTAAGGTTCATGTGTCTACCAATGCATTAATGCAATGGATTAAAATGTCACTTGTTAATTTTAATTAATAAATTACATTAACTGTCATTACATTTATTTCTAAAGCTTGTGAATATATATGTTTGAATTCAGTACAGATGCCAAGAAACCTGCTTCTGTCAATTGATGTTCGTCTTAAACTAAAGACGTGAAAGTCAGTAAGACAGCATTGTTTCTTTAGTCAGGTTTCTTCTCAAAATGACAGAGGGGTGTATTGGTTAGGTGGATCCCCGCATGCACAGTGTAGTAAAATTGTTTTCAGTTGTCAGTAAGGAAAACCTCTCCTAGTGCCTTTACCATCAGTGCCTAAGCCAGAACACATCAATCGTTGGCCACACCCACTTTAATTAAGGAGAAATACATAATAGGAATTCATGTCAGGCTACTACGCCCCACATTATTCCCTTCTCTTATTACACCCCATTGGTTTCCACACATTGCTTCATTGTCTCTCCACCGGCTGCATTCATTGGTCCCATTCTGCTTATCTCCCTAAATCCATTTCCTCCTGATGTCAGTGATTCCTGATGTTTCCCTTGGAGGAATGACGAGCAGGTTCCAATCAATTGCAATCACAGATCAGTGGTGTATCAGGGAAAAGGGGAGAGGAAACCAGTAGGGGGGGCAGGCCTGGAAGACCTGAATAATGACCACCCACCTACCAAACCCAATGCCTGGTTCCTATGTAATCTTCAGTTCATCAGAATACTATTGAACTATGTTAGCCATAACTCAGGGAATCTATTGCGCTGTCTGTTGGGGTTGCTCTCAGTTGATGGATGTTATACTGGAATAAATCTGAAGTGTAATTTTCTTCCTGCTTACTTCTCTTGTGTGAAATCCGAGACATGCAAACTGATAGTGTGGCGTTCACTTGGTGAATAAAATGAGAGAAAATAACAACAATGCCAGTGAAAGACTGGATTACTTAAGCAGCATAAAAACAGCATACAGCACAGAAAACATGGGAATAATCCTAAATATAGGAACATTACCAATAAATATGTATAACAAGAAGATAATATATAATACAAACTTAGGCATACTCTAAATCAACAGCATTATTTAGTCTGATTGATGAGATTAAAATAAGATGGCATGGCAGTTCAAACTAGGATGACAAAAAAAATCCCAGCAGTCTCTTTCCGCACAACTCAAGCATTTGATATTCCATCAATTGTCTGAGCCAACTGAGAGCCAGATGGGCAGGAGTTTGAGTAGTTATTGAATAGTTAAAAAATACAGCCATTAGAGCCATTTTATTTTCCTGACCTGTGCACTGAGATACCAAGATGCTTAGGGCTAAGCTTATCTAATTAATTCACCTTGCACTTGGATAGCTGGTGGTCCTGATGTGGTGGGTTGATTGGAGTGATGGAATGCTACCACAGTACATGCTGATCAGTTGGGTGAGATAATAACGAGTTGATAACGTTTTGTAAGTGATTACATGGCAGCAAAATACAGGAACGTTAAACCCACTTGCTTATATTTATGCATAATTCATGTGTGACAGCGCAAACATTGAACAAAATATATGCAAAATTCATGCGTAGTCATGCAATAGTGATGTGTAGTGTGTGTTCTGCTAGTTTGATGATTACTGATGGATTAATAAAGATGGCTGCTGGTGTGTGGGGGGAGGGGTGACTGGCTGATTCTATCATTCATTATCTCTCTCACTAAGTCACAAAACCATATGCTATCTCACTATCAAATACTGGCTTTGTTGAATCGTTGTCATTCATAAATTCATGCTGATACAATGTAATCTTAAGGCACAATCTGTGATCCAAATGTAAACAGAAGTTAAAATACAAACCACAGGATTAAAACCTGCTATGACAGGTTGACTAACAAGTCATTTAATACTTAGGCAACAAGTTATTAATGCCACCGTTGCTGTAAAAGATCAGTTTACACCAGTAATATGAGAAAAATCAGCAGTAACATAGGACTACAATTTATTGTAGACCATTATAAGATAAACACATAAAATGTCTTTTAACGTCTTTAATTACTATGCAAATATATGTAAACATATATATATATATATGTATATTTACATATATATTTACAAAACATATATGTATATGTATGTCCTGTATATCTATAGATGCTCTACTTTAACCTAGAAAAATATAAGCCTTTGTACAATGTTGCATAAAACAGAGGGGCTGCGAGGCTGTTACATTGCGAGGAGTTACAGTGTGTGCTCATATGTTTCTGATCCTAAGTGTATATTCAACGGAATAAGGGCTGTGAGCTCTCTGGCTCACAATTGCCAATCTCAGATCTTTAGAGCTCCCCACCATCTCCACCTCCCCTGGCCTCCCTTTCCCAGCCACGCCCTCACAATTGATTTCAGTATCCATCAGGAAGTATTATGCAAAGATTCTGAGACGGATAACCCTTGGGAGATATTCACGCTCGCTCACTCCTCCACATCACATTCTTGGCCATATCACACTGCGCTCTCTTTGAGCCTACCAGCTGTTGCAGTGCTCCGTGCAATCAATACGACAGTCATGTTTCACAACAACCGTCACTCCTTCACTGCCAGGAACCTGTGGGAGGTCCCCTTGGGCAAGAGACTGGGAGACATGGTAGACAGTGATTTGCTGACAGGGTTTCAGAATCGCAACAGGAACAGCAGGCTTGAGAAAATCAGGTGCAGTTTCATTAGCTGTACTTTTGCGAGGTGTGAAAGTGTTGATACCGCTGTTTTCCGTTCCATAGGAGGATGAGACATGAAAGAAGTGCAGAGAGTGTGGACAGACAAGAGGCTGAGAAACAGGAGAAACCTGGGAAGGAGTAAAGAGGAGGAAACAGATAAAGACAGGAAACAAGAATGTTACAGTAAACAGAAGGCAAAGAATAGCGAGTGAGTAATGAAAAGTTAGTGAACCACAAATTTCCAACACCACCTTAACCCATTGAATGGCATAATATTGTAGGCAAGTATAGTCATGTCTCATACCTTTCAACCTAACTGTAATATACATGGGGAGACAGGTGATGGGAAATCAGTTTGAAACTATAGAAACCAGTGTGTTTTTAGTCCAATGTTGAGCATGGAGTACCATGCTTCAGAGACCCAACATATGTTACTTCAATTCAGCTTGAATCCAACTTTACAAACAAGGGTTCATTCATTTGAACCAAATCAGCTGGTTGCAAAGGCATACTCTCTCTCACTGTTGTCACAGCCACATGTAGATTCATGGAAAATACTGTAGGCAGTAAGCAATGAGGAGGTTGATAACTTTAGGAAATGACTGGAAGCCAAGTAGCAATGTTCAATGAACCCACAGCAGTCTTTATGTAGAGGCCAATCACCCGGTGACATTGTATTCCTCCTCTCACGTTAATAGATTTACAACAGAGCTCTTTATGAGTATAATTGGAGTGACAAAGTGGTGCAATATGACCTGACATTGACAAAATGTTTTTGACGGGGAAAAGCTGTTGAGCAGAAAGAGGGGGTGCAACGAAGCGTGTCTGTTTGAGGGAAGGTGTTGGCTCTCTTGTGGCAACATACTGAAGCAACGTGTATGCGATTGCTTAGATGTGTGTATGGACATCCACATCTCCATACTGTCTATGAGATCTGTCAATATCTGCAGAATATAAGGAACAAACCCACACATTTACACACACACACACACACACACACACACACACACATGCACTCTATTTTCACACGGGCACAAACACGCCTTTATACTGTACATTCACTACTACACCACTAAATGCTGCATGTGCTACAATATACCGTATTCTTTCTGTATGACAGAAACACATACTGGATATATCTGTATCATTTTGCTTTAACATTTGGTTAAAGCTATATGATGCTTATACTGGATTAATTCAAGCCCATGATGCCATGTTCTTCTTATGGCGTCACGGTTATAACAAATGGAAATACTGACCAGTATATATCAGCCTAATATAAACAGTACAGGTGGGAAAAATAAATTAATGTAAGAATTCGGGATCAACTCACAAATAGAAAAAATACACATGCAAAAAAAAACAAATTCACAGCTAGGCTGTGATCATGTAGTGCAAGTGCTTCTATGACGCTATAAAGGAGGAAAAAAATGATTAAACTATTCTGATTTTGCATAAAAGCAAAGCATTTGGACACATTTCGGATTTAATAATCTCCAGAGGAAGAAAGAGCTTGACATGACTCATACAATATGCAGCTGTTACTGTTAGGGGTGCTATTTTCAGGCTCTTACTGCAGTGCACTATGCGTTAATGCAGAACAGATTTACTTGTGTTTTCAGTACACTGCAATACGCAATTGTTTAACTAATGAGTCTCAAACAAATCAAATCTCCATTTGACAAGAAAAACAAATAAAGAAATAAGTATGCCGTATTTTTATTTTTATTTGAATGACTAAAAGTAACTGCAGTCATTTAAAATGAATTACTGGTGAAAATTAGTACAATAAATTCCTTAATAGTAACATTTTTGGTATCATTATCAGGTAAAAGTGGCATCTAATTTAATTTAAAATGCAATTATAACCACAATAATTAAAACTGAATCTAAAAAAAAAAGAATGACATGATCCACCGTATTCAAGTCAGATCTTGACAAAACTTAATACAAGCACACATGAGTTTTTAAGCATTGTCCCACTGGTGGATTAGTGGAATTGACAAAGCCTTTACTGAAACTTGCGTGTGTGAATATGCATGTTATGCATGTACTACTTTTTGACTGTATGAGAGTGTATCTGTTTAGTCAGTATTTTGTGTGTGTGTGTGTGTTTACCGTATGTGTGTTAAGTAAGGACACCATCTGCCATCATCTTTTCTTTGTGCCAACCCCCCACCCCTATTAACCCACACCCATGCTTATATACACAAAACCGGTCAGTGTTTTAGTTAGATAAAGAAAAAAAATGTGGATAAGTGAAGGAGAGCAAAAGAGAAAGAGACAGAGAGAGAAAGAGAGAGAGAGAGAGAGAGAGAGAGAGAGAGAGCATGCTGGAAGAAAAGTGGGTGTGATGAAGAGAGCACTGTAATTATTAAAGGGTTATGAATAAAAAGCAAAGATTGAGCAAAGAAGAAAGTTGTGGTATTTCTGCTTGAATTTCAGCATCTGGCATGTTACATTCACATTAGACGGATGCTTACATATTTGCCTGTACATGATCACACACACACACACACACACACACAAATACAATTACGCACACATACTTGCACACACGTACAAAGTGGATTTTGAAAATAATGCCTTGGTTTTTTTTCTGAACTGCCCTAGATTCATTTGGCATCTGTGCTGCACACTCATATCTCTATCTCTCTCTCTTTCCCTCTCTGTTGTTATCAATCTGCTTTTCCTCTTACTCACACGCGCGCACAGACACACACACACACACACACACACACACACACTTGTAGCCTGCCTCTCTTCTTGAATCTCTCCGTCTTTCCCTCTCTTTATCCATCTTTCTCTCTGTCTCTCTGCCTCTCTTAGCACAGACTGCAAAGATCTGGGTATAAATATTTTAGCTTTGTCACCCGCTCTGCATCTGCAGTTTCACAGAGAGACAGTATCTCTAGTCTCCCTGTGTGTGTGTGTTGTGTGTGTGTGTGTACATCTAGGCACAGTTTAGTTGGATGAATATGTGGCGATATGTTCTATTGAAGCATCTGTTTGTATTCTAATTTGTACCATGGTCTAGAGAAACTCAATCTTTCAATGTCTTGGCTTGCAAAATGTTCTCAGAATCAGCCTGATATTGAATGTATTTGTTCTTTGTGTGCAAAACAAGAGGGTTTTTTGATAGTACAAAACCATTTTACACACTATTATAACCATACGTTTGCCTGAGTATATTCAAAATAATTCACCTCAAACCAAAATGAAAGCAAAACAAAGAAAAACAACCCAAAAAACAATCCAGGAAGGCTGGTTTGAATACTAGATCCACAAATTTGTCAGCCTATTGGAAACATGCACTCATCACGACTGCAAACATTTTGAGCTAGGCTTATTTCCTGGACGACCCGACGATCCTGTTATTTTTTTGCTGGAGCCTCACAACTGCTGAGGCAACAGATGGGGTCCATTCAAATGAACGAGAAAGCTGCGTTTTTTCACGCAGGGCTAAAGTCAGTTGGAAAGTCATGGCTGTTTTGTCACATTGAACTTGGACTTCAGCAGACGCTCAGCGATAACCCCTCAATGTTTAAGCTTGCTTGGGGGACAATAATTTCAATATTTCATAACATGGCTATGTTTCCACCCAGTGTAATGCACGCCTACAATGCAAGCACACACAGTAAGTGTAACACACAGTGGAGCAAGTCTCTCTCTGTGGTGCAAATAAAATGTGCTTTAAGGGCTTTTTATTTGAATTCATTTAGCATATTCATGAACCTTCCTACTCACTGAACATGTATCAGTCTGAGAGGCCATCATCATTGTTGGTTGTTTTGATTGAACAAACACAAATTAATTATTGAACTGCCATGGCATTGTATCAGCAACAAATTATAAAGAATGTATCCTTCCTAAAACGTATCTCATTAACCTCTTTTATTTGCTCAAACAGAATGGGTTCAGTTTGTTGTGTAAGACAGCACTATCTCAAATCCATTATTTTATGGTTTCACAGATTTTCTTTCATTCAGGTGTTGTTTTAACTCTAAAGTCAATATTCTTAAGCTGGAATGCTGTAGATGCCAGGTTGTGATGCAAAAACACTTGTGTTTGGAAGAGAGATATAAACAACAAGCAAAATAGAAAGTCATCCTGGGAGCTCCCCTGAGTTCTGAGAGCTTATTTCTGAGCTACAATTATTTTTCTGTATTATTTTGTCTTTCTGATGCATCAGTCATTGATCCATTCAGTTTTTCCTCTAAATTCAGTATGAACTTTGCTGTTTTGCAGGCCACATTATCACTTAAAACTAATAAACTGAGAGGAAACGGAAGAGAGAGATAGATAGATAGAGAGAGAGAGAGAGAGAGAGAGAGAGAGAGAGAGAGAGAGAGAGAGAGAGAGAGAGAGAGAGAGAGAGAGAGAGAGAGACTTATACAACACATATAAAA
>JAVQJL010007974.1:0-23344 GCA_036024295.1 Nannoperca obscura
ATTTCTTTAAAGTTAAGACTAGTTTAAAGTCATCTTCATTGAAAAGTACAGTGCTTTTCCTTCAAAAATAAGGACATTTCAATGTGACCCCAAACTTTTGAACGGTAGTGTATATAACTACGGTTCTATGAATTCTGGATTACTACAACATTATTATCTAGGCCAGGGGTCCCCAACTATTTTCGACTCAGGATCTAAATCCGATTAGACATTTTCCATAATCACAGACTATTGAATACTTTTTTATGCAGGATGTGGATTTTAACAAAGAACACATTAGTCTACAGTCACTGCTATACAACGCACAGTGAGACTCCAACTGTACAACAAACTATTGACCCTAAACCATGGTTGACCATGTTACCATGTCTAATGAGATGGTAGTGCTTGCCCGTCACACTGCAGTCTTTTGGTGTGCTCAAGAATGTGCGTCTCATTCGTCACATTTCATGCAAACTAGAGCACTAAATCCAAGTAAGTGCGACAGCTGAATCAGCTGTTTAACAACACCGATTGGCTGATCCACAGAGGCTGCATCACAGTAGGGCCAATGACCTGGTCAAATGTTTTGCTAACTTGCTAGCTAATCACACATCACATGGTGTTTCTGGGTTTGCATGTCAAGAAGGTGTCTTCAAGCTAAAACAAGGTGTTAAGTTATAATTTCTGCATTGTTAATCACTTTACATAATGTTTCGTATACTCATTGAAATTCCCTGATACCAGAGACTAGCAATGAGAATAAGCATCCTTTATTGAAATGTTTTATAAAAGCTAATTTGGCTGGGGCATGAGAGAGGTTTTTCTGAAATTGTCCAACTTTCAATAAAATGTTCAAGGGAGCTATTAACTTTTTATGCAGAAGTAAATTCTTTGGCACATGCAAAAAGAAGATCTTGCTTTGCCAAACACTGCAAATAGTATATGCATATATGAATATATTTATCTGGATATATATTCATGATTTGATGAAAAGGACAAGATCAGCACAGATTGTATAATAAGGTAATTATTAAAGTGAATTCCGCTTGAAAACAGGGACGTGTTGTAGCATACCTTGAAGCTGTTCAATAAGAGTCCAGGCCATTCGAGAACCTTGAGCGTCAAATACAACATGACCCTGAAATGAAAAGGTAGAATTTTTGTGTATAATATCCACCTCCGTCCTTCACAGTGCACCTCTCTCATCGTCTCTCTCTCTCTCTGTCTCTCTCTCTCTCAATTCAATTCAGTTCACTTTGCTTTATTGGCATGAATGTAACAACAACATTGCCAAAGCGTGATGTAACAATCATATTAAAACAATAATAATAAAAAATAACATTAAAAAATAAAAGGTACAATTAATAAAAATCAGGAATCTCTCATATTACTATCTCAACCCTTTCTCATTTTCTGCATCTCCTCTCCTCTGGGTTTTGTACTTACTGAAACTCCTTCGAAGGAGCTGGTGTTCATGGCTCGGTAGATCTCAGCTGTCACATCTCGGTTGTTATAGTTGAAATCTTCTAGCCGATGACCCTTGGCCTTTAGGGGCCCTACGGTTTTATTGAGGGCCAGGGCTAGAGCCCACACAGCGTCATAGGCCAGTGGGGCCTCCTGGAAACCGCCTGTCTCCTCTGGATTTTTACCCCCAAGTTTAGACATCAGCTGGGCTAGAAACTCCTGGGAGGTCTGTAGAGGAGAGACATGACGAAACATGACGCGAGATAGTGCTTGGTTACACATGGATGATGTTCAGTCCATTAAATTGGTACATCTGGATCAGTTGGTCTGAATGTGTTGATTGCACTTCAGAACATTTATAGTTTTGAGTGATATAGTATTCCTTCTGAGACTGAGTAAGCACCTTCATGAATAACTCAATTGCTACTCTGAGTTAGGTATTTTTATTTACTTTAACGTTGAACATGATTCTAAGGAGTGATCTTTCAATGTGTAAAAAGCTCAGGTTATGATTGAAAACTGACAGACAAGAGTCATAATTCACACTGGCACCAGATTGCTTGTTAACTATAAACACAAGTTGTGTTTGACTGATCAAACCTGCCTTATTTTACTCCCAATACAACACTGGAGTGCTTTCTAGCACACACCTATTCACAGCCTAAATAGAAAATGGTGCAACAATCCAATTAGTCCTCATTCTAAGACCAAACCCGTCAGAACTTGTTGACAAGCTACTTCAAAGGCTCAACCAAATGTAGCCTCCATTTATCTGAACAAGGGCTTCCTGTCTAGTATCCCTTAATCAAGCATTGGTCAGTTTTTAAGTTTCAGTCTTCATAAGGCTTGGGGCAGGAGCTTACAATAATGCTATGGTGAATCCTGTGAAGACCATCTCACTTGAGGATGAAGGTCAGGTTCAGTCAAATAGCCTCAGTCTTCCAAAGGTCGCACCTTCATATGCCTTTGAAAGAGGCGGCTAATGAATGTGTCACATTGGCAATTTCAGATGAGCTCATTCTGCACACTGTCTAGTCTCTAGCTTTCTAGCACTCCCATGATGCATTTCCCTATTTGCAATTAACCTTCATTGTTGGTTCATAAGTTGTGCCACTCAATTACCTCAATTACTACATGTCAGCGGTGTAAATCAATTGGACTGACTCTCACAGAGTTTTGTAGTGAATCAAGATGGCTGGTCAACATGCCATGTCTGTTTCTTCAAAGTTCATTGCATCCATTTATTGTTACCAAGAGTTATAAAATGAAAATGTATCATTTATCTGTTGACTTCATGCTGTAAGGACTTGTATCTTTACCCTTTTCAATAAATGACTGAACTGTCCCTCCCCATGTTCCTGGAAAGTACTCATCTTCCAGTATCTGTAGAACTGCTTTGAACTTTACTGAGCACAGTCATGCTCCCCAGATCATAGACCCTGACTTTTTTTGGACATGCCATGAACTTTCCTCTCACTGCCACACAATCTAAGGACAAAATGTCAAATATGTACACAATATGTCTCATAAGACCATAAGGTTTCAATGAAAACCAATGAAAACATGAATGCTCCCCACAGGGGCTAAGCCCATTTGATTTTGATAATTCCATGGGACTAGTTCCATTCCATTGACACAAATCAAAATCAGGCAAACATAGCATTTACCCCCATAACTTTTATTTCAGACCATTGACTCCTCTTACCTAGTTCATCAACTCATCCCAGCAAAATGGTTACAATTTTCCATTTTCCTCTGATTGTGGCAAAGTCAGCTATAAGTGGCTTTGCGCCAAAAATACAGTAGGCAGGACAATGGCAGAGAGAAGGAGAAAATCTAAATTTTCCGACCGTGAGCTACAGTCAGAAAGTGATATTCTCCTTCCAAATATCTGCTGACGAGCACGCTTTGACACGCCAATGCCTTCACCTGCCTACAGTCACTGCTGCCATGACGACTGGAAAGTCTGGGCGTGACCCCACTTATAAATAACTGACTAACTGACTGTGGCCAATAGCGCTGGAGTTTGTTAATTTGACTTTTTTTGCAATGAAGCTCATTGGGGGAAAGGGGCCAATTTTGTGCCAGAAATTTGCATATTCTACCTAATTTAAATACGTGCAAATCACACCGGACCACAGAGAGGCTATTCGCTTGGCAGCGCTGTTAGGGATGCTTTTGAGAATTTCGGTTTATTTTTGTGTTCTTTATGCATTGGCTGCAAAAGATGTGCAATCCGTTTACCAATTTGCCTGTCAGTGTCTTGCTGAAGGACTATTGGACAAGAGGAGCTATGGAATCATTTCGAACCAGAGGAAGCGTGATTTATGATTGGTGTATTCTTAGCAGACACAGAGCTGAAGATGAAAGAGAGAGGCAGAAACCTGTTTTTTCCCTGGATGATGTCTGTGCCTCAGTGTCACTCTACTGCATTTTGATCAATGAGAGGCTATTCCTGCATGTCAAGTGTTCCCCTGTTCTCTCCAACAGAACTTCCAGACAACTTGGCCAGCAGATAATACACTCTGAACATTAAGAAAAGTCTGCCCCCAGGAGTTAGTATCAACACCAGCGTACAGAGCAATATCCTGGACACACTACCCAGCAAGTACCTGGGCAACAAAACACTAAGCTTTTCCACGTCATGTTACATTTAGCTTCTCAAATAAACATTTTATACACATGCAAAAAAAAGGGAACACCTTCCAATGTAAGAATATTAAGTATGTAATCTAGGTAGTATGTAATAAGTGGTGCTGCCTTGCTGTCATACTACATGCTTTATTAAAGAAAAGCCTGAGATGGGGGAATTCTGCCTACAGTTGTTTAGTTCTTTGTTGATCTGTTGAATTGATCACAGACAAATGATGGAGTTAGATATCATTCTGCTGTTCTCACAATTCAGCCTCTCACATTTCATTGAAAATCAATTGGCTGGGACATTATGTTTTAAAAATACACTTTTATAGCAATAATTTAGGGTTAATTCAAAATCAAGAAAAAAAAGGTCCCCTGTGTGGTTTTTGACGAGCCGTGGAACATGTTTTTCTTAGTTTGTCCCTTTTTGTTGGTATCAAGTGGACAACAAAAGGCTACGCATGCATGAATACATGAGCGGTGTAAACAACATCGTCAGTTTCACACTGATCACCAATGGTGTCTGCATTGCACCATTGTGTCATTAAATGGCAGAGAAGATGAAGATGAAGTAGGTGTCAATAGTATAGATTTTAAATGTTTTATCAGGAATGGGCATGTTTGTTAGACCTTAACGATACACATTATGCGTTTTAGTGAGAAACAATGAATGTTAACACACATTTGTTTGCAAGAAGGATACCTAAAACCAAAACCACCAACATTTTAAGTGTTTTAGTAGACTAAACCTAGCAACATGTTCTTAAAAGTCACCTCCTGGTTTGGAAAAACTGTTGCTTGTTAACACAACTCAGGTAACATTGTCTACAAAACATATTTGGCAAAGCAAATGACCACAGAATATAAATGGGGTATGTTGATATGCTGACAGGGTTTCTATAAAAGCTATTTGGAGCTCTCTCCAGTTTTTGGAATTAGACTAGAAAATACTATATATAAAAGTCGGCCATTAACCTATAATGCTCTCACATGTGATGGTTCTCATTGCAAAAGCATCTGTCTTAACAAGTCATCTGGTGTCAAATTACTTTTTCATCGAAAAACAGGTACAGCACTTCATTTTAGAAATATTTGTAATGAATTCAGGTTAAATGATCCTAACTGGAAAATGTTGCAAAACGTAACAAAATATAAACTGGAGTAGTGCATTAATAATAAATTGTTGAGCACTAATGATTAGCCACATTATTATTATTGTCTTACCAGGTTGGAGGCTCCTCGCACCGTCTCTGGGTTGAGCATGACAATCTCAGTGGTCACGTGACCCTTCACAGCCTCTGTCATCTGCTCCACAGTACAGTTGATGGATGGGTCCTTGATCTTAAACCAGTTGTCTGCGTACCAGCCGATGAGGAACCACACATACTTTTTCCCATACAGCTTCTCCTTGTATACCTTCAAAGGAACAGTGGAGGAGAGGAGGAAGAAGAATGTGATGCATGCAACAGCAACTGAAGGGAAGAAAAAAAGATTCATATTTGATACATTTGAGGAAATGAGAAAACTGTTTTTATTTTAACGAAATCATTTTGTCAGTGTTATTTTGAAGAGTGGTAAGCTGTTTCAATTCAATCAATTTTAAACTTTTGTCACAATCTACTTGGTGATATTTGACATACTGCATGGGTGGTTTTGACTGGCAATTTATATCCATTATGTCCCTTAAGACCATCTAGCTGAAATGTAGGTGACAATCCAATGAAAGTGCTGCCCATGTTGGGTCAGTTCATTTTTTTGCCTTTGCATTTTTGATAGTTCAGCTGCAGAGAAAGACAGGAAAGGTGGGAAAGAGAGAGAGAAAGGGGAGTACATGAAGCAATGGGTCTGGGTGGGAATTGAACCCGCTGCAGTAAGGACTCAGCCTTAATGGTATGCGCTCTGCCAGTTGATCTGCAAGGGAGCCCCCGGGCTCAGTCAGCTTTAACGTTGGATTCATTAGTAAAAATAGAGTGGTTTTGAGATATTGAGTTTTCACATCCTAAATAAAGCTGACATGCCGTTAAGTTCTCTTTTATTGTGCAAAGTTACAGACACCCCAAAGGTACTTAAACTATGTAATATCAAAATCCTATCACATTTTAAAATGGGGTGTTTTCTTCAGAAGGATTTCAGTTAGAACCTTCTAGTACTAAGAAAAAAAATTCTGGCTTGGAGTTCTAACTGACTAAGGCATTACAGAAAGCAATGATTTTCTTGGGAAAAAAAACACATTAAAAACTGTGGAGTTTTTGACCACTTGAAGCGCTATGGAGCATTGTTTTCAAGAGTGGTTTCCCATTTTGTTAGTATAGAAGAATATACAGGCACAGGCACAAGCATGCTGGTGATGCAATACACAATCCCGCTGTCAGTTTCACAGCACTAATCAACAGATGGTAGTGATAACATGCCAAGAAAAGTAACAACGCATATGTCAGATTCCAAATTGCTGTCACCTATAATCTAGTCACGGTAACTTTCAGTTACTAAAAATGCCACTAATTCTGACTAACAAATATTAGCATGAGCTGGGTATTTACCCTAGCAAGCTAGCTTTCTAGCACAGAAGCTAACAGGAAAAGTCAGCTTTTCAACAAGATTGGCAGGCATGGTTGAGATTCATTTTCAAATCATATGACCATTGGTGCCTAAAACTAAAAATAAACCTAAACCAAATCCTAATTTGTCAGAGAACTGGGTTGTGAATGACACAATTTTCCCAAAAATATTAGATAGAACTGTACAATACTAAGATAAATGAAATTTGCTGTCTGTGATGGAATATTTATCAAAAAACAGACCCATAAACAAATAAATAAATGTAAGAACATACTGGGTTTATTTAGGGGGGCACAAAACTTTAGTACTAAAAAAGACATATTCAGGCACTTTGTTACATGTCTTTGATACTTTAAATTCATATCAGCAAGGTCTGTCACAAATGAAAACAGGAGAACACATTACCTCACAGAAGACCTTCCTGGCCTCTGTCTCATAGAACAGGCCAACGATAATTCTGGCATCTTGGCGCTTGAAAAAGAAGTGAAAAAGAAAAGGACAGTCACATACAGGCTGGAGATGAAAAGCACAAGCTAAAGGCCCTGCTGTGTGGATAGGGAAGACAGAACCCAACCCCAGCCCCACGCAGTGGAAGACTTCTTTTATACTGCATTACATTTATGATGTTACCATGGTTTCTTTTGCAATGGCCAATTAATCCTGCACATTGAAACTAGGCCAGTATGCTGGTCAAGGTCATTGTCAAGTGTGTGTATGTGTGTGTGTGTGTGTGTGTGTGTGTGTGTGTGTGTGTGTGTGTGTGTGTGTGCATGCGTGCGTGCGTGCGCCAGGACAGAAGAAAGTCAGGCCCATATAGGTAAAGGAAGGACGGAAGAAAGGAAAATATAGAGGTTCAGTATCCCCATGTTTTTATTAAAACCTATGTGCACATTTGTGCCTAAAACCCCATGACAGACCCCAGATCAGACTCAAAATAAAAATGTGTCTTAGTCTTTTCATTGCAGCAATGCAGTTAGTCGGTCACTGATGCCCTCCAGTCTGCCAGTGCTGCGGGGAGATCTTCTGTTGTCATCCTGCTAGATCTGTCTGCAGCATTTGACACAGTCAACCATCAGATCCTCCTCATAACTCTCCGGGACCTGGGCATCAACGGCACTGTACTCCAGTGGATCTCCTCCTACCTCAAGGGTAGATCCTACCAGGTCTCCTGGAGAGGCCACGTGTCTGATCCTAGGCCCCTATCAACAGGCGTGCCGCAGGGCTCAGTCCTTGGACCCCTCCTCTTCTCCCTGTACACCACCACACTTGGACCAATCATCAGCTCACACGGTTTCTCCTACCACTGCTACGCTGATGACACACAACTCCACCTCTCGTTCCCTCCGGCCGACCTAGGCGTCTCAGCATGGATAGAGGCTTGTCTAACAGACATCTCCGCCTGGATGACCTGAACCTGAACCTCGCTAAGACAGAACTCCTCGTCATCCCTGCTTCTCCATCCATCTCCCATGAGCTCTCCTTCACCCTGGTCGTTCCATCTCCCTCGGCCAGGAATCTTGGGGTCACCATCGACAACAAGCTCACCCTCACCGACCACATTGCTGCAGTCTCCCGATCATGTAGATTCACCCTCTACAACATTCGGAAGATAATGAAGATACCTGTCAGAGCACTCGACCCAACTGCTGGTCCAGGCACTTGTGCTCAGCAAGCTGGATTACTGCAACTCACTCCTTGCCGGTCTCTCTTGCTGGTCTCCCAGCCTGTGCAATCTGTCCCTTCCAGAAGATCCAGAATGCAGCAGCACGTCTGATCTTCAACGTACCAAGATACACCCACATCACCCCTCTCTTCATCTCCCTTCACTGGCTACCCATCGCTGCTCGTATCAGATTCAAGAACCTGGTACTGGCCTTTCAAGTGGTGAAAAGGACTGCACCAACCTACATCCAGACCATCCTCCAGCCTCCAGCCTTACACCCCCATCCGCCAACTACGGTCTGCCTCTGAGAAGCGCCTGGCGGTTCGCTCTCTCAGGGACGCCTGCTCACATCCGAGACTTTTCTCCTGTCTGGCCCCCCAGTGGTGGAACCATCTCCCCAGATCCATCAGAGAAACAACCTGTCTGGCCACTTTCAAGAAAAGACTCAAGACTTATTTGTTCCGGGAATACAACAGCACTTAATAGATGTAACTTTCTACTAAGTATAGCATATTGTACGTTTTTATAATGATATAATTTTATAATATTGTATTTTAGTTTGAATGTATTGTATTTGATAATGTACAAAGATAATCTGTTCCTAGATTTAATGCTCTTTTTGATTCCGCCATTGGCAGCGATGTCCCTACCTATAGCACTTTATCATCAGCCCTTACAATTTTTGATGAGACATCTTGTTGTTTTCGATCATGGTTCTATGCACTTTGTATAAAGCTCTTATTTGGAAGTCGTTTGGATAAAAGCATCTGCTAAATGCCTAAATGTAATGTAATGTAGTTGATGCTCACACATTAGCTTCCACTCACCTGACAAGGTATGAAAGTAAGCTAACATTTCAAACAAGTAGGCTCATTGTCACAGAGAGTAAAAGATGGCAGCATGTTACCAACTAGATCCCCTTTCACACATGCAACCCTGAACTTATCTGGAAATTAAACGGAGGAGCTGTGTCCAGATATCGCAAATGTCAGAATCAGAGCACTTTCTCATACCTTGGCTTGGTAAATTCTCTGCACAATAGATAACTGTTTACGGGCAACAGTAAAATTTGACTATTTAAAATAGCTAGCAACTTGGCTATAATTTAGTAGCTATGAACATTTCAGAGTACGTATTTCACAAACTACTTACCGTGATACCAGTTGACTCTTGAGTCCTGCTTAGCTGTGCTTGTGTTGCAGACAGTGCTGAGTGCTATAAATAATGGACTCTGCTGAATGAACTACGTACTGAAACGATTTCTAAATCACGGCAAGCATCTTTTTGTTTTTAAATACCATTATTTTGCAAAGGTGTCACATTGTCCTGTGGTGGAAATCTGGAAATGAAGCCTCTGAAATGACCAAGTCTTTTGAGAGTTTATTAAGCTTTCTGCGCAGAAAGGACCAACTGTTGTACACACAAAGGCTGTCAGACAACAGAGGGTAGTGATGGCCGATTGAGGCTTTGTTGAAGCTTCGACACTTGATTCAAAAAATGGTTCATTACTCGAGGCCTCAATGACACCGTGCTCGAGTAGGATATCTAGTGGTCAATAAAATGAAGTGCAATGGAGACGTGTCATTTATTGGTTCATTGATTGTTTGGGATTTTCCGTCCTCATTCCTGTTCGACTACACTACATGGTTGTATGGTTTCAAGCTGACACAATGAAATATGAAATAAACATGAATGAATGAATAAACATGTCTTATTTGGTACATCTGGTTGCATTAATGACTGAATGGATGTCTTGTTATTGCAACTGGTATAACGAAATTGAAAAGTAGCAGACTATAGCTGTATACTTGCCAGTGGGTGTGCTTGAAGAACATGGCAGAGGGTGCTTGTGTAACTGTTTATGAATTTTTATTAAACAATAGTTTTTTCCACAGTTTTCTGACATAAGCATTTTTAAATATGTGATTCGCATGACAAACCAAACCAATCAGGTGATTCGTAAGACGTTCGAAGCGCTCAACTGCTTCGGACATCACTAAACTGCGTCATACGTCACTAGTCACGTGACCAAACCACACCTCGGCACAGTGGTTCGATACAACTGTTTCATGAGCTACCGCGTATGTGTTGGAGCCTCGGGTGTCAGAGGACCATCACAAGCTGAAGCCTCATGAATCTTCCACAGGGTTCATCTGATTGTGCCGGAAAATCAACCAAAGTTTCGGGGCTTTGAAACCACACAGAACAGTGACATCTGAATATCATCTGCTTCAACCAGCCTCCTTGACCGTTTTATACTTCAATATGTACACAATAAAAAGCGTAAAACTAAATAATTTGTGTTAATTTATGTGAGAAGTGCTTGTGTTACATTGCGAAAAATAAGCATATCAAGAAAAAGCAGAGCAAACTTGTAAAATGTGGGATTCAAACTCATAACCTTTTGATCCAAAGGCCACTATGTTAACTATTGAGCTATCAGTTATGTAGCTATTTGCAACCACCCTTCAGTTTGTTATCTGAAGTGTATCAACATGATGGATGGACCGGAGGTGCATTATGGAGGTGTTGTCATGAAATGCCAACTTTTGTGGGCAAATCAAACACCGCACCTTAAACACAAAAAGAAAAAAAAAAGATTAACAATTACTTTTTAAAATGAAACATAAACCTACTTCTAGTTAAAGACATCATCAATAGCTAACAATAATAGTTTGGTAGAGCTGTTTGGTACACAGGATACAGCTGTGTAGTGGCCATAAGCGCTTTGTTTGTGATATGCGCTCAATAAACAATCCATTTTTCTTTTAAAGAGAATAGCGCGCCCAAGTGCCTGGTTCTGACCGGGCCGCCCCCCTGAGCGGCCTCCCACGTCTGGTCTTCTTGCCTGGTCCCGTCTTGACCGCCCTCCCGAGCGGCCTTCCACGTCTGGTCTTTGTGCCTGGTCCCGTCCTGACCGCCCTCCCGAGCGGCCTTCCACGTCTGGTCTTTGTGCCTGGTCCCGTCCGGGCCGCCCTCCCGAGCGGCCTTCCACGTCTGGTCTTCGTGCCTGGTCCCGTCCGGGCCACCCTCCCGAGCTGCCTTCCACGTCTGGTCTTCGTGCCTGGTCCTGTCCTGGCCACCCATTGTTGTCAGCCGATATTTGTTCTAAATAGGTTGATCAGGGTCTCTATAAAGGCTGGTTCCGCTGATCAGATGAAACATAACATGTGCCATTAAAATGGCTTCACCTGTCTGGCAGCTCTACCAGGTGTCTGAAAAAAACAATACATTTGCAATTTGCAAGGTGTATTCCAAGGAAGTACCTCATGGAGGAACACATCCAAAAAGTTTAAATTTCACAAACCTCATCAGATATTTGAAGGTTAGTCACAGCAAGGAATGACAAGTTGTCAAAACTAGCTAGCACTGAGGCAGAGAGAGAGCAGGACCCTTTAGTATGTCAATCATCACTCAACAGCTGTTGAGGCATGCAACTGACGAGGACACTAATAAGCGGGCCATGGTGCAGGTCCACCATCCTATTCAGACCCGGAACTATAACCAGTAGATTGCTGGGAAGTCAGTGAGTGAGATATATATACACACACACACACACACACACACACACACACACACACACACACACACACACACACACATTGGTGTGTTGTGCACATTTAGCATTTATTCAAATTTTTATTTTATAAAATGTTATTTATTTTATTCCACAGGAAAGCTGTATTTGTTAAGCTCTAACTGCTCCCAATAACCAGACGTAGGCTGTCCTGGTTTAAGTTGTTTCTTAGAGAGAGAAGAATATGTTGCAAATGGTAACTCCCAATAAATTAACTGTTGTCAGTTTATGATTCTCAAGGCTTCAAATAGTTTGGTATAGGCTGCCATTGCTGCCAGCAATTGGTGAAAAATCCTGAATGGAACACCCATAGTTTGAATTATAATTTATAAATCAATATAAAGTGATCCTGCATGTGGAAGCACACACAGAGCAAAGCCTGCATTATAATTTCAACTACCATTCAAACTACAGATTAATAATTGTCAGTCATGTCAGAGTTGGTGAATCAAATAATGTACAAAATAAATGCAGTCTTTTCATCAGAGCTCAGTAGTAATCACAGCGTTACATATTGGACAATTCCACATCTCGCGATTAACATCTGACTTTCATGCAAGAAACAGAGTCAACGCCCCGTCACAGACCTGCACTGAACATTAGCTTTTTATTAACTGGAACCACAATCTTTCCTAACCCTTAACCAAGTGGTTTGTTTACCTAACCCTAACCATACCTTAAGCATACTTTATTTGCAATTTGCTCTGGTTACCTAAAATATACCATAAGTGCCATCTGCAGTTTTTGATATTGAAGAAAGTGAGAATTTCTGAGACATTGACATATGATCTAAAAAAAAAACAATGTTGTCACTGGATGTAATCTGTTTTGCTGAACTGTCCAATTTTAATGTTCCTGGGTTGTTTCATCATTAGATATGTGATTATGGAATTTGTATTCTCAACCGGGGAACTATTTAGTAAGGCTAACCAAAGCCACTATGATCATTATAATTCTGCAACTGCAGTTTAAGCCATTTAATGGGCTATGTTATAAAATGTGTTTTTCTTGTGGGACATTTGGCTGTGAGAATACATTGGACAGACACACACACACACACACACACCCACACTTACCAATCATTTGTTTTGTTTTCTCCTTTCTTTGACAAATCTAAATATTCACACACTACTCACAGATCCAAAGAAACTCTGGTAAATAAACACTGTTGACCTCGCACTGTATTTATGCAACACACACTATCACAAACACACACACACACATGCACACAAAGTGTTGATGGTGCACAACCCCAGGTGTGTGATCACTTCAGGCCCTGTGGCAGTCAGAGCTTTTAGAGGTTTGCCTGACAGCTAGTTTAACCGTTTGATGAAGCGTTTCTCTGCCATTTTGAGATTGCCCAGTGTGTGATTGCCTGCCTCTGTCTTTCCAGGGCAGTACTAGACTGTGAATTACGTACCTCCACTCTTCCATTCCTGGTTCAACTCGTAGCTTTAAACTGAGGTATCACCCCAAAGCCCTGGCGCTCCAAACTGGGACACTCTAATAACCACCCTCATAAATGGACAGTAAATCTGAGGCAGTATAAAACACAACCTTATGAGAGGCAATCATTTGGAAGCGCTCACTGCCTCGTGGCTTCAATGTCCCTTTTCTCTTTTTTCCATCTCTCCATTGCTTTCTGTCTCCCTCTTTATCCCTACTTCTTTGTTTTCTCTTCTCCTTCCGCTCAATCTCACTCGCTGCATGAATTCTCACCTACATTACTGCAGGCACTGCTGAAGAATCTGAACTACACCCACAGGCTTGACTGGAAAGGTCAACAAGCTGCTTAAAATGAAGAATAGAGCAGGGGAGAGCAGAGTAATCTACTCTCTTCATCTTTCTCTTTCTTCTCTTCTTCTCCGCTCCTCCTCGGTTGCCCGTGTTTTTTATCCTCCTTACATTTTTGTGGCCCATTCAGGTACCGCGGTTTTTCTGCAGTACACGTTGTGCTGTGTGTTGATTTCTTCATTGGTTTATCAATCTATTTGTCTTTTATGTCTGTGATTCTGTATCTCTTTCCACACATTTTCTTACCTTTCTCTTTTTTTTCTTGGCTCTGCTTGGCAGTCTTTGTCTTATACCTCCTTACCTCCTATTTCTCCTCTCTCCCTCTAGATATATAGGTATTCTTACTACCTGAGACAAACTGAGAGTATTGACTCCATGAATCCACCTTACAATGGCCATTCTTCCTCTCGCCTCCTTTGTTCCCTCATTCCCCCCTTTGCTTTGTTTTTTCTTTCTCACTCTTATTTATTTTTCCTCTCTCCCCCTCTGCCTTTCCTACCTCCTCTTGTGCTTCCACTCACACTCCAGCTCAGACTGCATGTGGTTTCGAATATCAAACAGGTTATCTGCTTCTGGCTTCAGCTGAGAAAATAATGGAGGCAAAAGTTACAAATGGCACTGATTTGCCATTTGTGTTTACTCATGACATTCCATCTCCCTCTCCTTGTTTACAGGTTTACAGCAGGATGTTAAGCATAAGCTTTGAGGTAGGGATAGACTACATGGCAAAAAGTATGTGGACATTACACGCACGTGTGATAGTTGAACAGTAGGATTACAAATCATGGCCATTAATCTGCCGCTCTAACAGCCTCCACTCTTCTGGGAGGACTTTCTGCCAGATATAAAATCTGGCTGCAGGGACCCAGGACAAACATTTTCTGTTGGGCCCCTATTCACCCCTCACCCCTGTTCTTGTACTCTATACAGCAGTGTCATTATATTTACTTTGATTAAACACAAATCAAGCAGACCTGCAAATGTGCAATTCTCAGATACCATACTCCTTTTAGTAAAACATTTATTTTTAAATGGTGGTGCACTCCAACTCACACACAGACAGGTACTGGGCCTAGGAACACATGCTACCAGGCCACAAGGAAACTATATATTTCAGCTAAGAAAGCTGTCAGCTGAAATAATCAGTGCCTGAATTGAACAAAAAAGGTGCCAGTAAACCAATTCAGCAGTTGCATTACATGATCATCGCATGTGTCTTCTTGGCATAGTGGCAGAAAAAAACCCGCTTTACAGGGTTGTTAAGGTGTGTTTCCTTAACCTAGACTCACCAGGAGGCGGCGATACACAATAGACAAAAATCTGAGTACCTGACAATTTCAGATACTATAATGATACGATAATTATACGATAAGCTATTGTTGGCTAGTTTTATCTTGAAATTTGCCGACTGCATCTGCTTTATCATTCCTCGTCACTCCACAAACAACTGATTTTCAACTTCAGTGCTGTTTAGCATTCAGAAGTAAACATCTGGGTGAGAACACTACCTGAGTTTAGTTGAGACTCCATCTGTATTTTATTTTTATTTTATAAAGAAAACATAAACCAAATAAAGTTTAGCTTTGCTTTTGTTTGTATGGCGCTCTCTCATATACTCCCATCTCTTTCCGTGTCTCTCTCATTTTCTAATTCTGTATCAAGACTTGTTTTTCCAGTTTTTTCGTTGAGAAGATAAAAAGTGAGAGACCAGCTATGAAACCAAAACTTACATGATTTGTGAACATGCATGTGAACACACAGACACAGGCAGACCAATTGGAGGGGAGAGAGATAAATATGCAGTTTCAACACGCACCACCCCATGTGCCAGTCTGCAATGACAATGTCAATGTAAAAACTGTGGGTGGTGGAAAAAAGCTTGAGAGCCCCTGGTCTAAATTATCATGGTATACTGTAGCATTAAAATCAAATTTTTCTTAATTGGAAAAAAGGGCTCAGCCCAAACATGAAAAACAACCCCATTCCATAAAAAATAAAGGGTATGTGTCCATACTTGTTTGGCCATACTGTGCATGTGTCTACAGGAGCAGCTCACAGCAATTCACCAGAATTATATCTAAAGAGATGTGACATTTTAAAAACTGTACATACCTACAAATGAGTCAAAGAAGTCTTAATTAGTTCTCAAGGCCCTCACACTCACTCACTCATGAATTGCAGGGGATTCCAACAGAATTACGTTGCCCCCTAGTGTTTACAAAATGCACTGGAGTGTCTGCTTGTGTGCACCAACACACAACAAAGACTGTGTGTGGATGTGTGTGGATGTGGGAGAGAGAGAGAAGCAGCTGAGGAGTGAATACAGTGCAGCCCGACAGTGCTGAATGGTCTTTTACTTTGCATGGGCTGTAAGAATAGGAAGGAGGGAGTCATAGTGAGAAATGACAAGCTTCACAAAAGGCTCGAAGGATAAGAAACACACACATTTCTCAGAATACACTTAAAATGGTCCTTCAGAGAATTCATAAATTCAGATTTCTGAATGTATTGTGATTCCAATGTGTTCAGCAGCTGAGCCAGGTGTGACATTTTGTTTGAATCTGCATGTATGAAATAGCTGACGTAGCTGGTGAACAGTAACACAGCGTCTCCACCATGTTCCCCAGCAGTCAAGATGGATTTTGTTGGGATAGGAGCATATGGCCGAGTCATTCAGCCATACACTCTCACTTCCAGCTGTGAGTGCACTCTTCTTATACATCCTCACATGTTTTCATGCAGACATCATTTCTCAATTTCTAGGAGCAGACTGTTGTGAAAAGTTTTGTCATTAGATTTGACTCTAAACTTACCAGGTGATCTATCACAGTGAAAAACTCACAGCTTTTACTTTTCTGTGGATCTTAAATGTCATAGCTGGGGGTGCAATAGCAACCAGGAATCTGCATGTTCTGTTCATAGAAACTTGGGAGTTGGTTGCATTTTATTCATGCACTTTCTTGAAAAAAAACAATTATGCAAAGGAAAGTGCCATTTTTATAATTTACTTACATGAAATGTTTTGCTTTACAGCACGTTATACTTTGTTAGATCTAATCAATACATACATTACTTTTTGACAGATAATACTTCCAACACAACTTAAGCTTAATGTTTCTCTGAAACTGCATCATGACATAATAGTAACACATGTAAACTAAATCATGGATTCCACATTAGAAGCATATTTCAAGTCTCCACAAAATAACAAATGGTTATGATAACAAATGATTAAAATAGTATGAATTGATTCTGATCCCAGTTATGATCCTAGTGTTCATTGCAGCAACACTTGTTTGTTTTGTTTGTTTGTTTTTGCCTTTTTCCAAATGAAATCATGATAGTCTGTCGTCTAGATGAAACAAAAGTCAGTGTTATGGACAGTTCTGTTTCATTTTAGTTTGGGCTCACTCGTGACACTCAGTGTAGTTTTTGGTCGCAGCAGGCAGCTGTTTTCAGTGAAAACCCCTAAGAACTCACTGTACACTACCTGCCAGCACCAAACAACAGACAGACACAGTTAATGTTAATATAGAGGAGCATTTAGCAGCAAAGGAACCAGATATTTATCTCAGGAGTTGGTAGAGGACAACAAAGTTAAAAAACTATATATTGGGCACAATATCAGGTCACAAACACAACTTCAAATGAATGATAGTGTTGCTACAGACCTGCTGTGTGTGTTAGTAACAGTGTTGGAATGTAACTATATTTATTCAAATACTGTTCTTAAATACAATTTGAGGTACTTGAGACTTTTCCTTTCATGCTACGTTCTAATGTTAATCCACTACCGGGAAATGTTTCACTTTTTACTTCACTACATTTATTTGACAGCTTCAGTTACTTGTTACTTTACAAATTAACGTATGCATTTTTTGTGGTTCCAGCTCACAAAAATGTGTTCAGTTATTTTAATAATTTTTATTTATTTTTACTCATTTTGAATTTTGTACTATTGGTTGGACAAAACAAGCACTGTGAAGGCGTCACTTTGGGCTCTGGGTAACTGTGACAGCATTTCTCACTATTTTCAAAGTTTTTACAAACCCAACAATCAATCAATTCATGGAGCAGGTAATGAAAATAATCATTAGTTGCAGATTAATATAAAATTATAAAATTTGCTCCACCTAAACCAACAGTAAAATCCTGCTTTTACATGAATACATGAGAAGTATGTATAACAGTCACAGGGGCAATCTACACTCTACAATGAGTGCTTTTACTTTTGATACATTTTCCTGATTATACTTTTACTAAAGTTATATTTTCAACTTTAAATGTCGGTCATTTACTTGTAACAGAGTATTCTTACAGTGTGGTATCAGTACTTTTACTTATTTAAAGGATTTTCTGTCTGTTGCACCAGCTGTATGTAAATTCTCTCCTAAGTTAGGGTGCGAAGTCCAAACTAATCTAGTGAGTTTAATAAAACCAACCAATCAATCAAAGTTTATTTATTTAGCACCTTTCAAACAAATAAAATACAATTCAAAGTATTTCACTGGTGAATACACAAAATAAATATAATAGAATAGTAAAATGTTTAAAAATAAAACAGAATGAATTAAGTAGTAATAATTAGCTATAAAATGACAATAAATAGAAATAGAAAATAATAGTAATTAAATAAGCATGAATAAGACATAAATAATAAAACCATAAAATTACATAACATAACATTATATAAAAGCCAGACTAAATAGATGGGTCTTTAGTTTATGTTTAAAAAACCCAGTATTTTCAGCTCAACTAATACAAATATTTTAAAATCAAAGTTAACAGATAACCAGTGGAAAGATTTTAAAATAGGTGTAATATGTGCCCTTCTTTTGGTCTTAGTCAGCACTCGTGCAGCAGTGTTTTATATTAATTGTAGCTGATTGATTTTATGTTTGGGTACACTGGAAAGGAGAGCATTAAAATAGTCAAACCTGCTAATTATAAAAGTGTGCATTAGGCGATCTGTGTTGGGCAGAGAGAGAGAAAAGGTCTCACTTTTAAAATATTATTTAAATAAAAAAATGCTATTTTGGTCACACTTCACACATAAGCCTTGAAATTACAATCTGACTCAGAGTTTTTTGCTTGTTGGCTTGGGTTGAGTCCTAGTGGATTTAGGCCAATTTCTCTCTCAGAGCCTTTGAACCAATAATCAGGACTTCTGTTTTATCCTGGTTGACCTGTAATATGTTCTGTGACATGCAGGCCTTTATAGCTAAAATACAGTTAAAAGTGAGTCAATCAGCTCAGTGTCATCAGGAGACACATCAATATAGAGCTGAGTGTCATCAGCATAGCTGTGGAAAGAGATGTCGTGTCTCCTAATGACACTGCCTAGGGACAACATGTACTCATTAAAAAGTAAAATTGATCCTTGTGGTACCCCACAGGTAACCCCATAGTGCTTGGAGGAGTGGTCATCTACAGATACAAAACATTATCTTCTCTAAAGGTATAAGGTAAATCAGTTAAATTCCAGACAGGCCAACATGCTCACTCAATCTATCTAAATGGATTTGGTGGTCCACAGTATCAAAGGCAGCACTCAGGTCAAGTAGCACCAGAACCGAAGGCTTTTTTCCTAAGAGTTTCAGCATGAACCAGGCTAAAACATTCCAACATGACGTCACAGAGGTTACAGGGAAAAGTGCAGTGTACTTGTTCTGCTAGCAGATACCAGATCTAATGCTGATTATTTTCTCCCTGAAGTAGCTAACAAACACTTTACATCTAGAAGCTCAAGATTGTAGTTAGTTTGGGGATTTACCAGAGAATATATTGTACTAAAAAGCAGTCTTAAACTGTATCAGTGTGTGGTTGCACCCAGAGACATAAGGTTCATTTTAGCTACATCTTAGTCTTTGAACACTTTGCTACACAATAGCAACAAGGCTAACGGCTAAAATTACTAACATGAATCATGAACAACAACATGAAGATACGTGAACTAGGACAAAGCATTATAACTAGGTGATAATTGTACAACCTTAATCTACAGTTAGTGCAAAATGACAACAGTGACAACTATGACAACTACTATCCTACCCACCCCTCACCACCTCAACACAGAAAGAGACACTGAGTGGGCGTTGAATTCATGATGATGATGAATGGGCTGTTAGCATTGCCCGTCACCATTTGTTTCTACAAACTAAACCTATGACATCGGAATAATTTGAAAGATGGTGTAATCCCTTAAAAGGTCTACACACAGTGGCTTTTACTGAAATACAGTTGAACATACCCAGTGTCAGTTGTTTCCTGGGAATTTCTGTTTCCATTTTTACGAACACAAAGAACTGACTTTTTGGTTTGAGCAGCGGTAGCCCTCATGGTTTAATGTCCAACTTAAATTTCAACAACTGACAGTTGCAGCCATGTCATAGCCGTCACAGCACCAAAGTGATTTTCATGAAATGCAGCACTAAAGCACCCAACATGAACACAGAGATGAAACATGAAGGGTGATCATATTGAGGGGTTAAAGCAGCAATACTGGGCAAGAAATATTTTGAGGCATCGTCATGTTAATATGCCTCGTCAGTGTAGTGTTTGTCTGCTGTAGATGTCAGAAGTAACAGCTGGACATGAAGACTGATTGACTCTCAATATGAGATCTTCTCTCCAGTTTAGCTGACAGACAAGCTGTCAAAACACTTATAGCTGGAGGTCCAAAGTTAGGATCTCCTGTATCCTGTTAAAACACCACACTGTACATATATCACACCATGCTCCCTCCATTCTTCCATCTTCCTCTCTGGGTAGAGCACAGAGATGAAGGAAGACAGAATTGGGGGGGCACACCATCTTCTCCAATCAGCTGTGCAATCAGACGCCTGCTCAGATCCTGACAGTGACAAATATGGCTTTTAATGTACCGCTGCTCCATGTTAATTGCATTTCTCTGCAATTTAGACGAGCGTCACACAGAGCGACCGTTGGCATAACAATTAACACCAAACGGCACTTATGGTGTGCAGCTTATGCAGCTCAGTTCACTATACTGAAGGTCTGTTGAGGCACACTGAGGATGAGGGTGAAAATTAACTCCTCACTCACCCAGACAGAGAGGTAAGTCACCCAGCGACACAGCTCTGAGTTCAGGGGAAGCTCTGGCAGCCGTTTCAAAAGGATTTGTCTGGTGTTGGTAAGAATGACTGACTAATTTACAGACAGGCATATGTCCTTTATTGAACTGCTGGTGTATTTATGTTTTATCTTTAGATGAAACATAAAAGAAGACATATTTTAGGTGATTTTGCATCCAGCCACCATCAAATAAACTGTGGTATGATAAACAGCATGTCCTTTTATACTACTTGGTTCAATAGTAGGTAAATGTTCAAAGGTTTAAAAATATGTTTAGAAAATAAACATTTTTCAAGCACTCTTTAGCAAAGTATGGAAACAAAGGTTTTTCTAAAGCCTATATTTAGTCTGGCTCATTAATGTCAATATTAATTTCCCTGTACTCCTTAAAAGGCAGACTCTCTTTCATTCATGTGAAGTGGGACGGTCTCTCATCAGCCATGTATGCAATTAAAACAATGTGTATTATATTATATGCTTGTTATTTCATCTTTGACTGAAATGGATGTTCTTCCTGTATATATTTCTGTAGTCTGAATTTAATGAGTGGTATCTTTAAAGTCACTATGTATAGACCTTTTATGTGATCTTGCTTCTTTCAGTTTATTTCAATGACAAATGCTGTAGTCCTATGACTAAATTAGAGTAAAGTGTTGCTTTGAACCCATTCCTCCATAGGGCCTCCAGGTCAGATCTTGTTTTCTGCCACAGTGTTTTTATGGATACCAGTGCTCCCCACTTTCTTGGTGTTTCCAAAGCTTTCAGTAACATCTTGTGGCTTTCCTCAGCCCATTAAGTTACTTAGTTGCCATGGAGAATGACACGCTCTTTCTCTCCATGACAACTGAGCCATTCCATATGCTGAGGAAGGCCACAGAATCTGACTGAAAGCTTTGGGAACACAAGTAGCTTGTGTTTTTTGGACCTCAATTAGTTGGATTTGTTTGGTGATATGAAATCGCAGCATAACAATCAGAGAAATTTGTGTCAGCATTAGTCTTGGCTGTTGTGTGGCTTGAGGTAGCCAATGTCTGCCTACCTAATCTACAGTGGTAGGCATCACTGGGATATTTGGAGAACATTGACTAAACTTGTGGCCAGTGAAAGAAATGTCTGATTTATCTTTGGCTTCAGTTAATAAACTACCATTGATTAGACCGTTTTCCTGTCTCACACCCAACTGTAGCATTGCATATTGCAAAGTAAGAGTAGTCGTCTCCTGATTTGGACCAGGGCAGGAAACATTAAAGTAGTGACAACACCTCAAACGATCAACCCAAGACAACCTCAGGAAATTCAGATGCAGGTTACTTTTTTTAATCTGAGAGAGTAAGAAGTGAGGGTTCCTTTAACTCAAACATCATTACTCAAAGAAAATGGGAGAACTCAATACTAAATGGTGTGACTTTGGGCTACCAATGGGTCACATATTTGGCGATAACAGGATGCATTTGTTGTGTAAAAGCTGTTGTCTTTAACACAGTCACATTGGACAGTGCAGTCACTGTGTATTATGACTGATCAGTACGATATCCCAAGGAATTATGATATTGGATGTTTCCGCAACTCATCATTTACTTCAAATGTGGGTAAGTGTGTTTTTTATTTTGTAAGGCAGAAAAAACAGGTGTGGAGGTATGGGTATTGGCTAGTCATGTAGCTTGTCAGACTTAAACTGCCATAACCACGATCCTTCCAAACATTAACCATACAGATATTACAATAAGCAAGGATTTAAAAAACTTTGGCATTTGATGTAAACCAAAGTTTTGCAGAACATTCTGATAAATTTACAATGGCCAGGTGAAAAGAGGTTCACCATGCATCTTCCAAAAATGTGCTGCTGAATCATGAAATTCTGTAAACTTCAGTGGGAAAAATGACTAAATAATTTATTTTCAGATTTTACTGTAATAGTGTAATTGTTTCAACACTACTGTGTCTTCATTGGAGTCATAATTGAATAGTAAATGCAATGTGTTTAAAGAAGATGAAAGCAGTCTCATGTTGTAAATTCTGGATGCAGAGGAACGGGTCGAGAAGTTTTTAGTCATAAGGTGTTTTTAAGGTGTGGGTAATGGTACACAAACTGCTATCTTTTTATCTGTCAAGTATTTACCATGTCCCTCATCCAGCTTTGGCCCTGGATCAGACAGGCAGGTGGCTTGGCCCCCCTCTCCTCCAGCCTGAGGCTAGCTCCGAGGCATTCATGCTGCCTTAACTCTGCTGTATGCCACTGAGATAGAGGACTCTCAAACTGGGTCAGCAAATCCATCAATATTACATGACATAGAGCCTATTAGAAAATGAATTCTTCATATCAACAAAAAAGGGAGTTTTACCTTTCCGACTGCTTTTTAAAACTGCCTACAAATTGCCCCAAACAGTAATTATCAGTCAGTATCAGTGGAGCAGGTGAACAGTTTTAGGTGTCTGGGAATCAGCCTCACAGACAAATATAGGTTACCTGGTGTAACCCCAGTTCTATGAGTATGTGCTCTGCCCTCTAACGGGCTTCACTATTGGTTTACCCCTTCGAGGCTCCGCCTCGACACCTGAGTCAAAGTTCAATG
>JAVQJL010007982.1:0-15176 GCA_036024295.1 Nannoperca obscura
TTCTGTCTCTGAGCTCCTTGGGCAGTTCCTTCGACCTCATGATTCTCATTTGCTCTGACATGCACTGTGAGCTGTAAGGTCTTATATAGACAGGTGTGTGCCTTTCCTAATCAAGTCCAGTCAGTTTAATTAAACACAGCTGGACTCCAATGAAGGAGTAGAACGGAACGGAGTAGAATGGACAGCATGTGTTCCTAGTATGTACATATACCTGGCCAATAAAGCAGATTGTGATTCTCATTCTGATGTGAGTTAAATATGAGAGTCACAGCAAAGGGTCTGAATACTTATGACCATGTGATATTTCAGTTTTTCTTTTTTAATAAATTTGCAAAAATTTCTACATTTCTGTTTTTTCCGTCACGATGGGGTGCTGAGTGTACATTAATGAGGAATAAAATGAACTTTTTTGATTTTAGCAAATGGCTGCCATAAAACAAAGAGTGAAAATTTTAAAGGGGCCTGAATACTTTCCGTACCCACTGTAGGCATATATGTAGAAATGGGGAAATGGGAAAGGGACAATCCACCTTAAAAACCTTATAGTACAGTAACTGAAGTTAAAACTAAAAATAAAGGTAAACTCCTAGAATGTACTTAACACCACAAACTGCAAATATATGCTTTAAAATTAATTGTTTAACAGAACACAAGGACATGTGCACCTGCATGCACCCCCCCTCACCCCACCCACCTCATACACCTGCTCTCACTGCCTTTCACTGTAACACACACAAAAAACACTTTCGCCTCTCTCTCTCTCTCTCTCTCTCTCACACACACACACACACACCTTTGTGTCAATGTGGCACACAAAAACACAAAGAAACACACACACACACACACACACACTCTCACTAACAAACACAAAAATGATGCCAAACAAATTCCAGTAAAACCAGGTTAACAACAGTGAATCTGATTAAAGAACAGGTCCACTCTTTTTCAGGTCTAACTTAATACAATGCTCACATGCCATACTGTATTTACATTAAGAGTCATTCGTCGCTGTAATTATTCTGCCTGTACATAGCGACCCCCTTCCTTCCTGTTCTCTAATGTAAGAGATGGAAGACAAAACCCACAGTCGTCAATCTGTAAGAATGCATTGTAAAGCTCTGCTGAAGCTAAAATGTGTTTCCTTGCCGAGTGCAGTGGATGGCGAGTATATACAGCAGACACTGCACCACAGTCCCCAATAACAGAAGAATAGACATCATTTAATACATTTTAGAGATCCTTTTTACATTAAAGAAACTACAGTTACAGCTTTTGAATTTGAATTCCACCAAACCTTATCTTCCTCCTCAGACTACCTGTGTTCATGTGAATTATATTTGATATGAGACTTTATCAGAAATAACTAAATAAATCTAGTTTGTGGCTTGTCAGTGCAGCTCATGAGGTTATCAGAGTCCTGCTTTTTGTATCTGGATGTGTAATGTGTGTACAATCTGCAAAATGGGGTTTAGGGCTGTTATCTAAATAAAATCTAAATCCACCCATTTTAGTTGATTCAATTCAAATAAAAATCTCACGTCGAAATCCTGTACTGAGCGTTTAAATTTGCGGAGTTAAAACAGTTAATCTTTTTTCTGCCTACAAGTCAAACTTAATGCATTATCATGGAATTGTGACTGACAGGTGGTGTATGTGTTTATTGGAAAGTAAAAATCAACCCATATGGACGTGTGTAGATTATGAATCTTTAAATGAGGATAGTTTGGGATTGAAGATAAACTGAAGATAGGACACAAGGACACTTGCTTGGCAAGCACACAGCACATGTGGACCTACTTTTAATAATGTTGTGGGGAAGAAGGAGCTTGATATGACTCGAACAATAAGTATGAATTGTTATGGACTGACTGAATTGACCCTCAGAGAAGCTCCAGCGCTCAGCCAGAGTTGATGGAGGGAATGCTGTTGTGGTTGTCGTGATGAAATACTAAAACACCAAGAGTTCAAAGCACACAGGATGGAAGTTTTTCTACTGTCATAAATGTAAGATTGGGAACATGAAAAAGCCAAAAACCCAAACATTTTCAAATATTCACCAGCGCTGGTTTTGAGTGTTGAGGTGGAGACGGCCAGAGAAAAGATTCTTGTTTGAGTTTTATAAAGAAGTCTTCATCTTCCATCTGTAGCTATACAATCACATTCTCTGATCTGGAAATACCTCAAGAGGAGTTCTTTGTTTCTGAGAAAGTAATAAACAGCGTTGAATCATTTTCAGGCTGCTGTGTCCTCCTGCTGTGGTGCTCTTTTTTCTAGCTGCCACTTCCTGTTTATCAGGTCTGTCGGTCTCTAGTCACTTATGTTTTGATGAAGTTGCAACACCGATTTTTCATAATTTCTCCCTGAGCAAATCAATGACACCGCAGCACGAGATGAAGGATTCCACCATAGGCCGACACAGTGGTGGTTTTATTGCCGGTTTGTTTGAACACAGGAAACGTGGTTGCACCATGGTGTCCACAGCGGTCTGAATCAGGTCGCCTAGTAATTGTTATTGTCCTGAGGAGTTGAGCTAATAAAATGTTAAAGCAGCAATGATCAGCGTACAGACCTGAAAGACTTGAAAAGATTTCAATTTGCTTGTGAAGATTTAAAACTTGACTTTGACATGCTCTCAAGGACTTGAGCCATGAAATAGCCTTCATGCACTTGAGACAGCTCCCTGGATTTGACCTGGACTTATATTAACTGACTTTCCATCAACTTGGTTATAAGAACACCAGAATGTACTTTACACTTTGGCAAGACTAGGCTTAGACATCTTCATACTGGACTTGAGACTGGTTTTGACAAGAATCCAGACTTGACTGACACTAGCCCTTAAGGTCTTGAGAAATTACTTAAATGACTTGAATGACTTAACCACACAGTCTCATTGTGCTAGAGCCCTCCCTCCCTTCTGTGTGGGAGCACACAGCTGAAGCCCTGCTGTTTATTTTGGTAAATGTTACTGTTTGCCAGTCCTACATATCTTGTAATGATCTGAATATAGTCACAAGCGGGCCAGTGTGTTGGTTTACTGCCACTGAAGAGGAATACATCTCATTCATGTTCGTCTGTCCATCGGCACTGATCAGGCATGCCAACACTACCATCAGACGTTTGAGAGGCACAGTCTGAGGGCACGGTTGAGCCAGTGTTCCACCATTTATACTTGGAACTGGGGTCAGCGTGCAACATACATCTTAAGGTCTTGCCCATTTCATCACCTTTCTCCCTTACCCGTCTTCCTCGCTCTCTCTCTCTTTATGTTTCCCTATCTGACTCTTCCTCGCTAGTCCCACCTGCAGGGTTATTCTGTGCAGGCTTGACGAAAGGATGAAATGTTGTGTTGGTGTTACAGCAGCAGGACCTCGTACTCCGTGTTAAATCTTTCACAGCACAATGAGAGCTCAGACAGACTAAACAATCAACTACATGCGCACACACACACACGCACGCGCACACACACACACGCACGCGCACACGCACACACACAGTAGTTGAACTTGAACTTCAGCTGCTGGTATCGTTGTGTATGCAAACAGCGTCGGTGTTTCTGTGCTTTGAATTCAGCTTCGGTTCCAGCTTGTTTGGGTTGTTATTTTGTTTTTCAGTTGGAATCACTGATGACGGATCAGGGGTGTGTTTTTCTGCCTGGTGAATCCAGATATATTGAGCTAGATACTGTGGATAAAGCAGCCACTCATATTTGAATAAAAGCGTTACAACATCCCATTCAGGGACACGTCTGTGTTTAAACCAAGAATCTAGACTGATTTCATTAGCTGATGTCCACTAGTCTCAACATGGATGCAAATGTTTCACATACAATGCATCTCCCCCGAGGCCTGGCTGAAACAAACAGGATAATCCACAGCTGAGTGTTAAAGTCAGAGCTGAAGTGTGCTCAGCTGCAGTTCTACAAATGGCCATTAGATGCTGCTCAAAGAAAACTGAAAACTGTATTGAAATAGGAAAACCAAGAAGAATTTAGAATGTCAGGCGATAATTTCACTTCATACCATTTTACTTGTGTTTACACAGGTAAACTCTGGTGGAGATATAAGTTGGCTTATAGTGACACTAGACTTTTGCTCGGTGCTCTAATAGAGGCAATAGAGTAAAACACTCGGAAGTTGGTTTGCAACCCTCCCACAGCTCTCTCCATCGAGTGACTGCCAGTCCGAGGTTCACTCTTGTTTGTTAACACTCTCCCTCTTCACAGTTACTTCACAGTGGGTTGTTCCACAGACCGTAATTTCTGCTAGCTGTGGAGCTACCGATAGCTACCAGAAAATAAAAGCCCTATTCCTCTTCTGTTTTGGTGGCACAGTGCAATGGTAGAGCCGGCAGATTGTAACCGGGGTCAGACAGAATTGTGGGGCTTATGGGAAACCAGTCTAATTATTTACAGTCATTACATTGTGCAATCAACATTTACTTCATAATGACAAGTTAAAGCAAAAAAGTTGCCTATCATCACTTTAAATCTTAAACAGATGTTTTTAGCCAGTTGGGGGCAGAAGAGCTTCACAAGCTTCAAAACAGACACCTCTGATATATTATCACTTTTTAAAGTTGCTGGAGCTAAGATGTTGGCAATCAGCTGCACATCCAGCAGACACAGCATCAACCCTTTGGAGATTTGTTTGTGTCCACCTGATATATCCACCAACTCAGAAGTATTTAGCTTTCTAGCTACTAGATGCTCCACTTTTTCCAGCTAGTCTATAACTGTGTCAGTCTGCTGTTTGGTGCTGGCCAGGAAGGGGACAGTGGCTTTATCAGAGCGTGTTTGCTGGGAACAGCTTCCTGAAGCCGCTGGTGATGAGGTTGATGAGAGCGCTGAGACTGAACCATACTGTAAATGTGCATTATCCTTCTCTTTAGTAAACTAGGTTGAATTTGAAAAAGATAGAAAAAGCATTTTCAAATGTTGTACATCCACGTGTGTGTGTGTGT
Source organism: Nannoperca obscura (assembly GCA_036024295.1). Classification (NCBI taxonomy): domain Eukaryota; kingdom Metazoa; phylum Chordata; class Actinopteri; order Centrarchiformes; family Percichthyidae; genus Nannoperca; species Nannoperca obscura. The sequence goes on from JAVQJL010007982.1 coordinate 4,963, forward strand.
GTGTGTGTGTGTGTGTGTGTGTGTGTGTGTGTGTGTGTTACCTGGCTGGTGCTTTCTTCATGTGCTCTCCAACGAAGGTGGCGTTCGTCATGCCCATCAGAGTGTTGGCCAGTGAAATTACAGACAGGAGGTGCTGTGTGGTGACGGCCCTTGACACGCCGTACGTCCCCTTCCCCACAATATCCAACAGAGTCAGCTTCAGACCCGTCGCCAGGGACAACTGCCGCAGCAAGGACTCCTGGGAAAACAGAGGCAAATGAACCAGGGACCCCGTCATGTGCTTTACCTGGGTCATGTGCATTTCACTCAGCTCAGACACTACATGCTGTATCACCCGCTTGCTGTCGGCTCCCACATCACTGATATTAGAAACTTCCAGCTGCAGTGTGTACACTTCAATGAGTATTTGAAAACCTTCTTCTACAGACTGACCTGATGCTCTCTGCATTGTCTCTATGTTATGTGTTCATGTTCAGTAGTTTTTATTGACTGTTAAAGTACTTTATGACACTAAAGGTGCTACAGAAACGTCAATCACTTACTGATATTGTTATTACGGTCTTGTCTCACAGTTGCTTTGATCATTCAGAGAAGAAAACATCAGCCTTTTCTTTATTCTTATCGTTTGTTACTGTTTTATTATTTTATTAAGTAGTTATACATTTTTTTATGTACATGGTTCTAACTAGAAAACAAGATTTCAATCAACATTTTAAAATATTAAACCAAACTTTGAAAACACCACTTTAGGCTGAAGCAGAGAGGAGGCTTAGACAGTAATGTTTAGCTTTTCAGAGGTCAGAGGTCTGAATCAGCCTGATGATACCTGGAATACACGTGACACCAGACAGACAGGTACCTTGAAGGTGGGCAGCATGAGCGACATGTGACCTCCTCTGGAGATCAGGCCGAAGGAGATGGGGCAGTGCGGTCTGAGCATGCCCAGTCGTTCCAGACAGATGCCGTCCAGCTGTTCGTTGAGACCCCAGGCGTGCAGGCAGGACATGAAGAGTTTGGCGGTGTCCATCGTCAGGTTGTACTCCAGCAGACTCAAAGACTTGGACTTCTCCTCCCGCCTCCTCATCTCCTCCTCCTCCTCTTCGTCTTCGTCCAACAGGTGCTCCTTGATGGTCTCCTTCATCGTCTCCTTCACCTGGTTTGGACAGAAGACAATTTAATTTAAAAAATACTAAAATAAAATTGTAAAAGCACAGCACAAGAATAAAGGTAAAATGAAGACAAAAGACATGATATAACTCATGTCTAAGCTTTATAACATTTCATTTAAAAAGTAACTTTGATTGTTCAGGACTGTGACAGATTTCCCTTCTCTTCCCTTTTGTGTTTACTGACCTGTTTGAAGATCTTGTTGGCCAGGAAGGACCCCCCTTTGTCGGCTCCAGCCTGGCTCTTCTGCAGCGTCTCTGGAGACACCAGCGTGGGGTTCGGTCTCTGGGCTTCCTCCGTCAGCAGCTGGATGATCACCGCCTCCACGTCGAAGAACAGCACGTGCATGTCGGGGTCCGTCAGGTTGGTCTTCATCGCCTGGACCACCAGGGCATTATGGGAGTATTTCGGCAGGTTACCCTGGAGGCGAGAGAGAGAAACAGTGATGAATGTGAGTCAGTCTGTGTTTCCAACACAGACACGTAGTGCTCACGCTGTGCTTTGCTCTTGTAGAAAAGCATCCAGATTCACGAGAGTCAGACGGTAGAGCTTCCTCTGGAAACACTCACCAGTCAGTCAATATGTGCTACATTATAACTAGCCACATATCAGAGTCACTATGTGTAGAATTGTTGAAGCACCTTTCAAATTATTCTGATGGCATAACTTTTTCCTTAGTAGAAAAATAAAACACCACCAGTGAAAATTGTTCTATTCTATCAGTTGGGTGTAACTACATGCACCAGATGGCACCAAAATAATTTGGAAACCCTACACGCGTAGTGGTTAGACATGTGATCTGTACTCATTCTTAAATGGAATATTATTGCCGGAGACAAAGCCGACCCTGGGACCAGGCCTCGAAAATGCCCTGTTTCTTGGAAGGGGTACTCCAATGATCTAGTATTACACTTACATTAAGTCAGGGGACTTCTGAGAGACATATTTTAAAAATAATACTCAAAGTCAACGCAGCAGAGGCAGAAATACTCAAGCTCTAAACACACTAAATCCTACATTCCCATAATGCAACTGGACAGTATTTTTTGTTAGTCCCTCCCTACCTGGTAAACACTCAATAAGGCTGTCTGTTAGGCAAGGCAAGTTTATTTATATAGCACCTTTCATACACGGATGCAATTCAAAGTGCTGTTATACATATGTATTGTTGAATCCCAAACTGAGATTACAAAGCTCCTCCAGAGCCACAGAAGACATAATACAACTACTTTCACAAGACAGTGATAAGAGTTTAAGAAGAATTTTATTTATATATCAACGTGTTTTACAAAAGGAGAAAAACATTACAACAGAAGACATACGACAATAAATACAAAAACAGTGAGAGGCATCACAAATCAAATGTGTTCATGACTCAGGCACAAAAACACCCAAGAGAGATTGCAAACCTAATTCTGACTGTTCCACAGCCTGGGACCCAGGACCACGAACATGTTCTGAATCTTGAACGAAGTACAACAAGCAGGCCTCGTTCAGAGGACCTGAGGGGCCTAGCAGAGGTATAAGCTATTGGTAGTTCACTAATATATTCTCTACTCTGCATATTTTTGCAATATTCCTGATGTGAAAGTATCCAGACTGAATGAGGGACTTGATGTATTTCAGCTGGTAATCAAAAATAAAGCCATGGTTTTTGAAAACAGATAATCTCTTAGTAGAAAGTAGTAGCACTGGCTATGATGAGTAAACCGGTCTTCATGAGTAAAATGGGCATAAATTTAAAATTGACATAAGCAGCTAAAATATCTTAATACTGCAACATGTTTCTCCTCAGCGTGGTAGACATTAACAACCAATGTATCTTATTACAGATCAGTCAGTGTCTGTGTAAATGCTGATAAGTAACAAAAAAGTCTGCCACAGTTTGTCCAAAATCTCAGTTTATGCAAGCACTGACAAGATTATTTTTAAACAACGTCCTGCTCAGTACATAAATCATTATTGCATAAACTGAGATTTTGGCAACTTGGAGGCAGCGAATCATGCCGAAAAAAATCTGACAAACATCTTGTTGTAGCTAAGATGTTGGCCAACATGTTTCCTTCCACACCCAGCAGACAAAGAGCAACACTGCCCCCGCTTTGGAGTTGTGTTTGTGTCCACCAATTCAAAAACATCTGTCTTTTTAGCTGCTCCACTTTCTTCTCCAGCTATTCTCCAAACGTGTCTGTCTGCAGTTTGATGCTGTACAGGTAGTGGACAGTGGGTTTACCACAGCTTCTTCGCTGAAAACAGTTGCCTGCTGCTGCTGGAGATGAGGTTGTCGAGAGTGCTGACCTGCACAGTAGATGTAAGCTAAAAGAGGGTAAAAAGCCACTACAAGTGACACTTTTTACTTGAAACAGTCATGTTATCCAAAAAAAAAAATACTGGCGCTTTAATAACCACAATTAAGAGGTTCTCATCAAACATTTCTTTAAAGAACAAAAAGACAACATTGTTAAAACCTCAGAGAATGATTTAAACCTGCCATCCCTTTAAACACAATCATACAGATACACAACACACACCATTAGCTGTAATTGCCACTAATACTAACACACTGCTCGATTTGAATTGCATTAGCAGAGACACATGCATAGAGCTATATATAGCAGGGTGCTGTTTGGATAGGAGGGAGGAGTGATTAAGTGAAAAAAAGTGGGAAAATAAAGACAAGAAGGGAACAGGATTTTAATTGGACTGTTTCATGAAGATTTTCCATTAGCTATTCTAAACTCTTGCAAGCGTTTGATGTGTTTAGATAATACACTATTCTGATTTGGCACAATTTTAGCCCAGAATTGGTCGCGCCAAACAAAGCTTAGAATTCAGCCACATTTCTGCCAAATTGGTTGGCTGATGTGAAGTTTGGACAACTGGATGGATTTCTGGCAGGTCTAATATTTTGGACGGTTTTCTGCAGTTTGAGTAGTTGCATAATTCAATTTCCTTCATGGTCGCTGTAAAAAAAAAAAATCATAAACTGTAGTGAATTTGCCTCGAGACTGCAGAACCGACACCACATTGTCTACACCTTCCAGAGCTCCATATTTTTCATAATAGAATTGCACAAAGTAAAAGAGTCTCTCTCTCTCTCTCTTTGGTCAGCATTGTGGAAGACACATCCATCTTATTCAAATAAACTGAACTGCCAATGGACAAAAGTTACCGGGGGTACTGCACTTCCATCAGTCTGAGCACCAAGTCAGCTGATCTGTACAGTGTGAGCGTAAGAGTTGCAGGTTCTGGCTGTGCAGAAAAGCTGTGTTGCCTCTGTCTTTTACCTGTTGTGTTATGTTGTGTTTCAAACATTAAACAAAAAGAGGAGAACGTTAGTCTCGCTGGTTGACATTTGACAAATGTTTTGTCCAACAACAGTCCAAGAATCAAATAAATTAAATTTATGGTCATATAAATCAGAAAAAAGCAGCAAACCCTCACACTGGAGACGCTGGCAGCAAAGAATATTTTCTATTCTAGTTTGATAAATAACTTGTTAACTGGTTGATAGGCCAATCAATCAATTGACTGACTTGCTTCTTTAGCAAGTCAAACCCATAATGAAAATTTGAATTTTAGAGACAGTTGATACATGTTTCTGTTGTTGTTCTTGTGTTTGGGTTTGTTTCTGTACATCTGGAAATGGTTCAGATATCTGTGGTGTCTCTTTATTGTTACTATTATTTTCTAGTATTCTGTGTAGCACTTCCTGGTTTTGGAAACACTGTTTTTAACCTTTCATGCCATTAAAGCTCACTGAACTGAACTGGATGCGACTGTTTGAGAGAGACAGAGAGAGAACAATAATTAGCTGTGGAGACGCCTGGGTGACCAAGAGACACAATACACCTGCAGCTGGGACACACACACACACACACACACACACATACACACACACACACACACACCTCTCAGGGAAGACCTGTCAAAGCTGTGATGCTGCTCCTCTATGTCACTGTGTGTGTGTGTGTGGGTGTTGTTTTGGTGGATGAACACTGCCATCTAAAGGCAACCATCCACATTACACACACATACACAATAATAAACACACAAACATGGTTTTTGGAGTGTTTGGTGATTGACCTGATATTAAATGCTGAGCCTGAATGAACACACAAACACATACTGAAGCTCCAACTGGCTGTTTCGTTTAGATGTCAATCAGAATTTATGACTAAATAAATCCTAAAATTTTTAACAATTTCTCTTGAGATCTCCTTAGTGCACTAGGTAGCAAATGAAGAGAGAAGTTAAACAGATCTATGTCTATTCTGTTTTTGAATATGCACATGTACACATAACTGATATTTCAATTCAATCTCTTATCTAGACACACACGTGTCCTATAGCTCCTGGGCAGTAGGTCTAAAGGTCATCGCCCTGCAGGGCCCCTTCTGGAAAACACCACTGGAGTCCAACACACGCGCACGCACACGCGCACACACACGCGCACGCGCACGCACACAAAATGATGCTTCCTATGTCTAGTTTGTGGTAGTGAAGACCCAGGAGGTCAGGTGTGCCAGTGGGAGGTTCCTAAGTTATAAAAGGTGAGTTTAGGTTGTAGTCAGCTTCTTCTTTAGTTAGGGAACGGGTGACTTAAGCAAGATGTAAAATAAAGTGATCAAAAGTGAAGTTTGAGTGGTGAAAGCAAACAGTTGTATCTAAGTTTCCCAGTCATTGTTTCATGATTGTCACGTTGTTTTGTCACAGTAATGATGATTACTGCTATTTGTAGGGAAGAAGTGAAGCACACAGAAACAATCCCACATTAGTGAAGTTTCCTAACACTAAACGAGTGAGTAGCTGATCAAACAATGTGCCATAGAGCTCCATTGTTGTTCAGGAACTATGAAAAGCACATCGATGGACAGTGGACCGCTAGCGGCGCAATCTGTGACTGAAGTGTTTTCCCATCCCTCCTGAAACACATACGAAATATAGGAATTCCACTGCAATCTTGTTTTCAATTGTTTTAATTCTATGTGGATGTTCCTATGTGACGTACACTGGACATTTTTAAACACTTTTAGGGAGTCCAGTTGAGACAGACAATCCATCCAAGTATGAGGACACAACTGTATTCGGGGACATTCGAGTTAGTTTCCATCAAATTAAAATAATTAACTATGATTGATGCCTGGATTGAAGCTGTGTTGAAAAAATTTTCAGATGGGAACAAGTCCACTCAGAGACGAGATTCACCCTACAATCACCGTATCAGATTTGACTACCACATTGGAGACGGAGGTAAAACGGTTCTCGGGAGAGTTTAAGCGGCACAGAATAAACATCATATCATCATATCTATGCTGTGTCACCTTTACCTCATACGAGAACCGTTTTACCTTCGTCTCTGTGACTGAGAATAGTCGGGATTAAAGAATTTGTGAAGGCCCTCATCCTACACGTTTGATTGCAGGGCTGCACAGACAGATCATGATCCTGAATTAACATTTCCAAATGTCTAGCTTTGTCCAAAACCCAAAGATACTCCATTTATAATTATATACAACCAGAAAACTAGTAAATAGTCACATTTGAAACAGTGAAACCAGGAAATGTTTTCACACTTTTAGTTGAAGAAATAATAGCGGATTCATTTTCTGCTGATCGACAAATTGTTTCAGTTCTAGTTCTATTTTTTCCTTTTTTTCCCTTTTTTCCAGTTCAGCAAACCTTCCAGATGACAAATCGACTTCCTCACACACACAGAAATCTGATCAACAACAAACATCAGAGGTAAACACACACTGATAAAGGCTTGGAGATGGCTGGGTGTAACGTTTGGGATGATAGTCTGACATTTCATGGTCATTATCTGTCATTACACACACATCAGGGGAGTACACACTTTCTCACACACACACACCGGGGGATAGTGGGTGGTTTTGACCCATAATTTGAGTAGATAGAGGGAAATGACACCGAGGTGAGAGGCAGAAAAGAGAACAACAGTGATGTGTTTCTGATAGAACAGGGAGAAAAGATTGCAGCTGTTGGGTTGACCTTTTCAAAAAAGAGCTGTGATTATGGGCAGTTATGGCAGGAAAAAACCTGGGAGACACCTACAATAAAACCAACACACAGAGGGGGAAAATAAAAAAAACAACACAAAGGTTATCTGGTGCAAGGGAAGAGAAGAAAAAGGACAAACCCAACAGAAGAGGAGATGGAATGCTGAGCTAAATGGCGTCCAAGTGAAACTGGAAAAGTCAAACCGTACCGGCAGCTGAACTAAATGCTGTTCAGACACTAAATAATTCAGAGCGTTTGTTTTCTGTGCTGGGAGGCCCAGGTGGGCGGGGTTAACTCCGTCAGGGCTGATCAGATCATCAGAGTCTGACAAGTGAACCTCTGGTGGTCTGGAGCAAGCTGCTCCACATAAAAAAACTGCAATTGGAACAGAAATCTGAGTGATTTGTTAGAACGGTGACTGAAATAATTCAGTATACTAATTTTCCTTGTATTTGTTTGACTGCTTTAAATTGCAGGGTAATTGATGAATAAATGTAATATAAATGGTAATAAAGCAGTATACCTTACTCACACATAAAACTAAAGAATGTATCAACATTAAATCCTAAAACTTTGACCACAAACCTGTTTGTTGTGTGTTTGTCTTTATGTGAATATTGAAATAAGTGATCTGAGCCGTTCATTCTACGTTAGGTTGATGAATTGTCTGTAAGAAACAGAGCTCACAGTTCAACTTGTTACGCTGCAGTAAGGGTGGCTTTACAGTGAAATACTGAACTTGTTTGTCTTTCATGGCCCATGTTTATTGATTTGCCCTTTCACAAGTGGAGTAAGATGAAAACTATTTGGTCATTGTACTTTTGACCAAATAGGTTAAACCCACACCAAGGATATGTACACTGAATCCTTAAAAGGAATACATTTTAATTTCATCTAAAAATATATAAGTTAGTTTAGTTACTTTCTCAATACATATTTACATTTACATTACAATATTTACTCATATGATCACTTTCTTGACAGTTCCCAATCAGCAGATGGATTTATTAGTAGTTTATTTATCAATTCTTGCTAAAAATCACACACGCTATCTACTGTCACACACTTGGTGTGCTTTGCGTTCACACCACAAACAAACCACATCAGACTGCAATTGGAACCAACAAAGATCCACCTTTTCAGGCTGTTTAGTCTGCACCAGATTAAAGCTGACAGATTTCACACCAGCCCAAACAAACAGAGTTCAAAGTTTGTTTTACATGAAACAAACAGGTTAGGTGTGAAGGCACAGATTAAGTGTTCTAACACATAATGAACATGACCAGCTAAACATCAACATCACACCAGCATCAACATTATCATTGTGAGCATGTGAGCATGCTGATGTTAGCATTTAGCTCAAAGCAGCGCTGTATCTTACAAAGCCGGTGGTGTGGCTCCGACTCTTGTTCAGTCTATAAAATGTCACAAATAGTGAAACATGTCCATCACAGTTTTCCAGAGCCCATGATGACATCTTCATCTTCAAATTTGTCCAAAGACACAAAAGCAACAAATCCTTACATTTGAAAAGCTGGAACTTAAGAATATTTGGTATTTCTACCTAGTAAATGATAATCAATTGATTAGCAAAATGATTGGTGATTCATTTTCTGTTGACTGACTATTAATTAATTGGCTATTGCACATGGCTAAAAGCTGAAGTCATTCTCTTCTGCTACAGAGTGACTGTTCGCCGTCTGTCTGTACCTTGTCAGCATTGTCTGCAGCCAGCAGGTTGGTGGCGAGCGTCTGCAGTTTGTGCTGGGCCATGTTCTTCAGTGCCGCCAGGCTGCGGCGAGTCATCGCCTGCTTCAGGTTCACAGCCGAGTGACTCAGAGCGTCCACAGTGGCCGGAGCCACCTCATCACATGCGTTCAGGATCTCGACTGCCGTTATACCCATCACACAGCGGTCCAAGGCTCCTGAAAACAAAAACAAGTCAACAAATCTGTCTCAGTGACAAGAAATCATCAATTTGGTCAAGAGGTGTCTTAACAACCACTGTCCAGATTAACGTGGTATTTCCTGAGAGGATAAATTCGATTTATTTTGTTGACAACCCAAACTTTTTCTCTGATTCCACCATAAGGATATTTTTCCACTTGGATTAAAAAATAAAAATCTATCGGGCAGCTTCAGATTAAAGAAATAGTTTTCCCAGTTTGGTGTAGAAGAATTTGACTGGCCTGCACAGAACTCTGACCTCAACCCCATCCAGCACCTTTGGGATGATGTGAAACATCGAGTGTGTGCCAGGCCTTATTAGTGTTGGACCTTATTACCGTAATTTCCGGACTATAAGCCACTACTTTTTCACGCCATCATGCCGCCAATACATTTAGGCTCGTCACACCAGACCAATTAAATTACCGAACAGGTCACAGTGGACCAATGAAACCATTCGAATCACCATAAATCAAACGCACTCACACTAAATTCTTCAGATCAGTCATTTTGCGCGTCAATTCAGAGGGTGCGGCTTATATACAGGTGCGCTCAATAGTCCGGAAAGTACGGTAATGATCTTGTGGCTGAAAAGGAGCAGATCTCTGCAGATGGGTTTAGAAATCTGATTGAAAGAGTGGAGGCAGATTAAAGCACATGGTTTTGAAATTGCATATTCAGGTATCACATATAGGGTAAACAGAGTGTAAGCAAACTAGTTGTATCTCAGCCTCTCTTTGTTTGTGCTCTGTTGTTTTAAAACGTTTCTCTTCATGTCCCCCCTCCTTCCATTTGAATCAATCTTTCAATCTCTCTCTCACAGAATCTTCCACTCCATTTGTCTCGACGCTCAGTATCATCATCTGTTGTCTCTTGAATATCATTCACAGAGACTCTTCTCCATCTCTGAGTGCAACAAATCTCGACCTCTACAGAAACAGAGACATCATTACCTGCACACAGAGCTGACATCAGTATTGGCTCTGGTATTGAGTGAGAGGAGAAGTGGTACCTGTGTGTGTGTGTGTGTGTGTGTGTGTGTGTGTGTGTGTGTGTGTGTGTGTGTGTGTGTGTGTGTG
>JAVQJL010007995.1:0-21628 GCA_036024295.1 Nannoperca obscura
TATAAGGTGCCAGAGGGCCCCAGCTGCATGGGAAAAACAAAAAAAACTAAGTAGGAAGTAGTTTAATTCACTAAATACACAAAGAAGTAAGGAAAATCAATAACCTTCTGCTGCTACACACTGCCCATCAGCCCAAGCCACCCTAGTCAACACATGTTAGGATTAACCTTTTAACCTCCATGCCAGCACACGCACGCACACAGACACACACTCACATTTTTCAAACGCCCATCCACACAAATGAGCAAACAAATCCGTCCGCTGCCAATGCCATCCGCATTCATAGATTAAGATAAACAACACAAACAGGCAACTCCCACCCTGTCTTGTCCCTTCATTCAGTGACAACTCCACTTTCAAAAGCTTAATTGTGTGTTGCGCACTAAAGCTGAAGCTGGCAACAATTAAACCCATTTCATCCTGACACAGCCCCTGGCAGAACGGGGTGGTGTTTCACCAGTGAATTGAACTGTCTTTACTTGAGACCCAGAGATGAAGGTGGTGACGGATAGGCGAGAGGTGGGTGGTGGCTGTCTCCAAAGCTGTGTGGTATACCGCACAGGAAACCCAAAAAAAACCTTGGGGGTATTGAGGATAAAACCCTTCACTCACACACACGCACGTATACACACACACACAGACACACACGTTGATTTTGTTTCTGTGTGTGGGCATGTGCATTTGTCTGATACTAGTGTCAAAATTGGTGGGGGCGTGTTTTTGAGGAACACTTTGTTGAGAGGTTAGCTGTCAGTCTTGCACAGTGATTGTTGAGCAGATGGCTCCACTCCCACCTGCCTACCAGTGTAACTGTCACTGCCTCACAGGCTTTTGACTTCACTGTCACATTGAATTTCTTCCCACTCTCGGCGTGTGTGCATCTCGCTGTGTGTGACTGGGACTTCTCTGTGTTTATTGACATTAAAGCAAGATTATGTAACCTTTGCTGAACAGTGGCCACTGTGGACACAAGTGGTAATTACAAGACAATGTTATTGTGTTTTATTCGGAAGCAGAGCTGAAATGATTAGTAGATTAATCAATTAGGTGTTCCGAAAGAGTATGATAATTGATCAAAATGCCAAATATTCCCTGGTTGTGGCTTCTGGAATGTTTGCTGTTTTTTAGACTTCTATGATGATGTTAATTGAAGCTTTGGGGGTTTTGGACTGTTGTTTCAGACAAAACAAGCTGTGTGTCAACTTGAGCTTTGGGAAATTGGGAGTCACATTGTAGAAACTGTGATTTCCAATGATTAAGACGTGTTGGCATCACAACATTCAAAAATGTAGCCTCTCTTGGCTCACCTCATGTCTCTTCTAACACACAGACAAGCCCAGATGTGTAGACAGCTTTCTGAAATGTCAGTGAAGTATTGAAACTGAGGCTTGGACAAGAATGCACACTTGTGAGTAAGTAGAGCCACTGAAGTTTAGTGCCAGAGAGCTGCATCATAGTGGTAGTTACGGTGGGTGGTATTTGTCACCCAGATGAACTCAAGAACACACATTTGCAAACTTAAGTGCAAACTGACACCAACAGAGACTGCAGTGGAAATTAGCTCACAGGGATTGCTTCTTAAAGGTTTAAAATGCAGATAACATGCCCTGTTTATTGGCAGTGAAGCTAATGATCACAGTGTTTTCTGAGAGGCTGCCTATGCTGAAACCCTTGTATTTTATTGGTTTCCATATTTAGAGACAGGCAATTGTGCTTGTGGAGACCAGAGGTTGTTGTGGCTCCTCTAAACTGTACATTTCCTGGTTTGTTTTCTTCTATTTCTCCTTTTTATGACACATTCTGTATCTTTTAGCAGTGAAGACTTCGTCCAAGGTTCCAAAAACACAGTGATGCATGTAAAATTCTTAAAAATGAATTCGCTTGACGTTTTACTTAAAAGTAATTTATTTGTTTTTGCAGGCTGGCAGCTTCACCAGAATGTATTATCTCTCTGGTTGTCTCTTTGCCCTAGCATTAAGTCTAACTAGGCGAAAACTCCATTGTTTGCCTATGAGCATTAAACACCTCTTTAAAAGTAATTTAAAATATCTTTAACTCTATCTTTATATCTTTAAGTCAGGCTTCACTGCAGCGTCTGCCCACTCTTGGGCTGCACTCCACCAGTGTGACTCCTGGGTGGGTGGCCTGATGCCTTCTGTCCTAGTCATTAGATTAATCATAGCCAGTGTTGTACTATAAATGGGCAGATATTGATGTGGGGCTGTAGTTTGCGTGGCTGGATTTGTCCTAGCCACAGGCAGTGTTAATGCTAATCAGGTGCAGTCAATGGCTACATGGCAAACAGCCACGTTACAGACGTTGTTTGTCTTTGATTTACATTTTCACCTCTAATTTTCCCCTTCAGAGGTTGTTATTTCATGTCGGCGGCAACATCCTGCATTATACATCATTAGTAGCATTGCAGGAGTCTTCCACTGCATGAGAGGGCTTTTTACATGCAGTGATCACTTTGTCTTAACAGGAGGAGCTCCTCGAAATAACATGAAAACTCAAAATCATATTCATCTCATTGATCTTATTGGTTATTTTATATATAGACAAAATTCATGTTCTATATTTTTCTTATTGTCAACAAATTACACAAAAAGACCAAAACCAACAATGTGATGATCCTACTTACAAGAATAGTCTGTTTATCCAAAGCTTGTTCCACTGTGCCAAAGAGCTCTATTGTTGTCAACAAGAAAAAATAAACTATTCAAAACACAATGGCACAGATGAATCAGGCTTTGACTACACAGTCAATATTTGTTACTAGGATCAGCTCATTGTTGGTTTTGGTTTTTTTTATGGAATTTCTTCAAAATAAGAGAAATATAGAACATCACCAAACCAAAGTATAAAACTTCACAACTGTGTGGACCACCAAAGATGATTGTTGGGGAAGGGGGTGTCATAATCCATCCATGAATAAAATATGCTCAGGGAGAATAGGCAAATTTTGGAAAAGACAGACAAATGCTGTGAAAAGGCAGATAGCATTATCTATATGTTTACCAATACATATTTCAATGGCCACATTTCACTTCCTTCTCTGAAATCAGCAGCTGTAGTATCTTTATTTTAAGTGTCTGAGTCATTGGATGACCTTTGTGACACACTGAGACATTTATGTCCATACATGTCTCAGATTCTCTTCTCTGTCACTGAAACCTTTTAATGGTAATTCTTCTGAATTATTCTTCCAACCTTTAACTGTATAACCTTAAACAACTAGATTACTAGACACACGCACACACACCAACACACATATTCACATACAGTCTGGCGTGCTAACTGATGCTAACTGAGGCCCTTCGCTACTTTGTTACTGTTGATATGCCTGTCAAGCTAACCACATGACATTGGGTCTTTTGATTTCATACAGAAGTAAAAAAGCTGGGCTAACATTTCTACCTGACAACTGTGCATTTTGGCGGCTGAAAAAACAACTGTTGCTAGCTAGCGTTAGCTAATGTTCACACTAAACCTCTGATTTGGCTATATATTCCATCTCCAGCTGACATTGTAATGTTTCCAGCTAGTTTGTTTTAAAAAGATAACTCCATATAAAGGTCTTAAACATTCAAATTATAGCTACATGCATAATGTAATGTTAAAACAAAGTGGCTAAAGCTAGCTCTGCTAGGCCAAAAGTTAGCATCCTCAACAGCTGATGATCCATGTAGGAATAAAGAAACAATATTGTTCTTGTGTTGCAGTGTAGTAGCCACCGAATTTTAATATTGTATTATAAATACAAATCTAATCTAAAATTAGTAATTCACTCTTCTAACATATCCTGACCTTTGGAAACAGCACAAGGTTGCTACTTTAGGCATTAGCCAGGCAAAGTCTGCGGCTTACGTTAAAGCAGCCATACACACACAGCTTAATCTATTCCTTACACTTTTTTGCTCTTGAGGTTTTGGCTTTGGACAGGTTAAATAACATTGTTATGGTATTTAGAGAAATGCAAAGCTTGACAGGCCTGCCCTGCTTAGTTACTGTTGCTAGGCTGTAGTATGATTGGACAATCGCTGTTCTGGGGGAGAAGTTCAGCTGACAGTCAATTTTGTTTTTAAAAGTAGAGAACTCATAATTGTGACATAAATAATTGTGTGAAACACAACAGAGAAACTCAACAATGGAGAAATAGAAAGAAAAAAAGATGCTGCTTTCTTTAAAATGTATCAGAGCCATCTTTTCTGCCCCCTTCTTCATTTATTCATTTTCTTTATATCTCTCATTTTCTGCCTCTTTTCTGGCTCTATTTACCCCCCTCCCTATTTGTTTCCATTTATTTTGTTCATCATTAGTCGCTCATATCATCTCTTAGACTGTGCACCTGCCTCTCTTCACCACTGCCCCCCACCCCTGCTACTTGCTACTTCCCTCCTCACCCTCTGCCACTTCCTCTCCTGCTCTACGCTTCCTTCTTGTTCTCTGCCTTCCTGGAGGATTGTGAGTGTGCATGAACAGGCCCACTGATAAGATCAATTATCTATCAGCAGTCACAAAAGTATTGATTTATTACCCCAACACACACACAAACACACACGTACATCTATCTCTGCACTGCAGCGCTCCTTTGTCCCGTGGGCCTTGGGGAAATCAGAGGCTCTCTGAGTACGCCGTGAGCTCGATTGCGTTTGTGAAATGTTCAAGTCATGCCCTAAAATGGGAGCTGTTTAAGTGTGTGCATAAGAGTGTGTGTGTGTGTGTGTGTTTGTGCGTTCCTGGTCCGTCTATAAAGCTCAAAAGCCTTGGCCCTTTCCCATGGGGTTACGCATCGTGGAGATGGCTATTATTCTTTTATCATTCGGCTTCTTGTTGCCATTACACATCGCTCTTTGCCTCTCTTCCCCAGTGGCCTCATCCTTCATTCTGTCTCTCTCTCTGTTTATACCTTTGATGCCCTTTCTCTTTTTTCTCTCTGCCCTATCCCTCCACTATTGCTCCCCAGCAGTAGTGAGGTGTTTTATGGGTTGTTTGTTAAAGCGTAAAAGCATAACGTCTTCCCCCCTCTCCCCTGCATTCTCTTCTCTGCCTCCCCCTGCCCACGGGGAATCGTTGGAGTGCAGCTTTTCCTTCTTTGCCACTCTTCTGTTGCATGATTTAGAAGCAGTGGCTGTGTGGTGCATATATGTGTGCACGTATAGACACACACACACAGACTCCCCTGAGCGCTTAATCGCTCCTTTCTCCTGCTATTTTTCATTCTTTAATCCAAAAACAGCTGAAAGCCAATTCACACACAGCAGTGCAAACACTTACCTCAACGTACATTTAATACAGAATGTAACACAGTTTTTTTTCTCACGTGTAGACACTCACACATACACTAGGGAGGCGGCACGTTGCTCTGTCTGAACACTGCATTGGTTTCCCCTCCATTATCCTGCGATTGGACAGTTAATGTTGCAGGAGGCGAGAAAAATGGAAGGAGATAGAGGCCTTTAGCTTCGACATTTACTTTTTTACCTTTTTAACGCACAGAACAGAGTAGCAGAGCTCATTCACACGCACACAAACGCATGCAAATACGGGCACATACCACCACATCAGGAAATATGCAGAAAATATATTTGTTTTCAAGCTTATTGATATGCATATGAAAGGAGAGAAGGCAGTATTTTCTGGAGCCTCTCCTAAGACACAGACAATTATTGCACAGAAATCCTCGCTGTCATTTATCAGAGCTTCACACCTGCAGTAAACATGCTTGGCATATTAATAGGAATATTTTTTTACTATGTCACAGTAATGTTGGACTGCATGGCCTGCATTCAAGTGATATTCTTTACACCATGCAACTGTTCACATGTGAACACTATAAAAATGATACATTTTTATCACATTTTGCTTGGAATCTTTAAGATTTCTGTAAAATGATTACACAATACATCACAATTGGATTCCACTGAAAGTCCGTCACTAATCATCTTGAATTGAAACGATTAGTTGATAAATCGATTAGTTGATCGAGTCAATTGACAATACGTTAATCTACAATTAATCACCAATAATTGTCAGATTAATCGCTAATGAAAATATGCCGCTCTATTTTATTTCTATTTTATTTAGATTAAAACAGAAAAGAGTTTTTTAAACATGGATGATGTACAAAGACTGAGTGTGCTGTTCACATATGAAACATTTAAGTTACAGTTACTAAAAGACGCTGGGAGACGAGGAGAAAGTCCTTTGTCACAACTGACTTTAGGCTTGTAGCATTATTATTATTATTATTAATTATTGAAGATTTTGATCATAAATATGTTATTTTAATGTATATAGAAGTACAGATAATGTTGGAAATGATATATAGCCATGTCTTGTAATCCCAAGTGGGATGGGCCAAATGTTTGGCATAACATAAAAACTATCTATTTCCTTATGTGTTTCTGCCTCTTCCAGATCCAACTCCAGTAAAACTCTCTCTCTCTCTCTCTCTCTCTCTCTCTCTCTCTCTCTCTCTCTCTCTCTCTTCCCACGATAAGTGCTCTCTCAGCCCTTTTGTACTGTCTGACATGATCTAATGAGCCGCTGAAGTAGGGCACACCACCCACCCTCCAAACTGATAAACACTGGGCCCCACTAAGTTTTGTACAGGTCGGTCAGCCATTCACAATATGGTTTTAGATATCTGTTTATCATTGTGTTGACCCATAGAGTAGGAAAACAACATCTGAAGTTTAGAGGTATTGCGTACATGTACATCCACATTAGTGTCCTGGTTTTGAGTCTTATCCTGGTTTTGATCATATTCAGGGTATCACATTTATGAGAAACCCGGTTATTCCTATCCCTGTATACATGATCATAAGAGTATCCAGTTTTCTGTTCGTCTGCCCTAAGGTGTGTCTTTGATGCCTGCGCATCTGAGCGGCTCATTTCTGTACCGACTGAGTTACTTCAACAGCTGATAATGAACACGGTTTGGTTTCTGATGTCTGAACTCTGCTGCATTTGCCTCTGTGCTGGATTTAGCTTCTCCTTCACCGCTAATAGCAAATAAGAGTGACCATAAAGTCATCTCCATTTATTTTAGCATGTTGATCATTATTTTCATTATACTGTAATATAATCATTATTATCATTATTTAATATCATATTTCTTTGTTTTACTGACAAAGTGCTACGTAACTTTAGTTGCTGGCGCACCTGCGAGCATAGCAGAGAATGAGCAGAAACCTGGATAAAGTGTTTACAACAACTTGCTTATCCAGGTTTACCAAAAAAGGGATACTTTCAAAACCTGATCATGAGCAGGATACTCGTACGCAAACACTCTCATTGATTAAGGTTGTTATGCAACTATATGACAGTGAGACAGATAAAAATGAAAAGAGGTTTGTCCGTGCTCTCTCCTCTGCCCCATCCTCTGTTAGTCAATTGACAGAATATTATCTGCAATTACTTTGATAATCAACTAATCGTTTAAGTAATTTTTCAAATGTAAATGCGAGAAAATTGCAGTTTTCAAATACCTCCTGGAGGTCAGTTACACTAAGAGGTGCATTTAGCAGCTTTACAATGTTCAGTCCTTTTCTCCCAGGAACTTCCTTGTCATCCTCTTCTTGCTTGGCCCTGACCATTTCAGGCCATCTGGACATATCACAGTGTGTGCAGGGATATACAGCTATGCCAGAGCTCATTGTCAAATTTACATGTCAGCAGAGCAGAGACCTCTATCAGCGAGGGGAGCAAAACAGAGCATGACGGTGAAGGCGGTCAAAGAGCAGAGGGCAGAGAAGAGAAGCAGGAGGATAAAGAGCAATAAGGGAGGAGAGACTCTACGGTCGGTTGCCTGGCAACAAAACATCATTGAGTCCAATGGTGTTGGGGGAGATAAAATGGGGACGTGAAGAGGAATAGATTGATGTTGGTGGATGTTCACAAGGGTGACAAGAAGGTGGCAAATCACTCAGTGTCGGCTGATTGCAGAAGCGCTGACCGACTAAAACACTTGAGTCACATTACTAGTGTTGAGACATCAGCATCACATGTAAAGTAATGAAGTGTATTCATATAGACACAGCTTTTAAATTAATATTTAGCTTGTGAAATGCATACAAAAGAACATTTTGCTTAAAAGTATGTTCTTTCTTCCAGTGTAATATGTTTATTTTCTACAACAAAGCTTTCATGAGTCACACCAAGTTCAGATAAAAATGTCTGTATTGTTGTAGGTCAATCTGGACATAGAGAAAGAAAATTTGAGAAATACTTTTGGGAAATACGCTTATTGTTTTGTTTTGCCGCTAGTTTAAGGTTTAACACTTCACCTAAAGTTAACTGTAGGGAACACTATGTGAGCAAATCACAGAGTAACATATGGAGCGCCGAGGCTAGCCATCACTTAGATCTCATTTGAAACTCTCTGCAAGAAAGACAGTAAGCAAACAGTACTTTCCAAAATGTCAAATCACTTGTTTAAGTTGTATGTTGGATAAGTTGTGTTCTGATCTGCCCTCTCTTCCACTATCATTAACTGTCCCATTTCACTCTCATAATGTCTCCTCTCCAGTACTCTAGTGGAGAGAGGTGACAGATAATTGGGGCAATAAGTAGATGGTGGCAGACGTGAGAATGATTTTTTTTACAATGTTTTACAGCAAAGGGAGTTGGGGGAATAATTGCAAAGACTTGAGTAATTATTGATGATTGAGGAAGTATGGCGACGTTGATAATATACACAGGGGAAGACATATGTATGTTGCTGTTGTCACATGGAGGTGATGTGTCTGCCCTGATTCCTCTTTTGCCCGTGATGATAGCCAGCTCTGATGTATTTATGACCTTCTTATTACTGTCTGCCACAAGTTGTGGTTTGTCAGGCGTCTAATTTTAAACATGTCTCCCTCTCTTTCTGTCTCTCTGTCTCCCTCTCAGCTAATTTCCAGTGACGCAGATGGGGCCATTCAGAGGGCAGGCCGCTTCAGGGTGGAGAATGGGTCGTCAGATGAGGTAAATACAATGTAATAAACTTTTGTGTACACATGCATCCCACCCATCCACTCACCCCTGTCTTGCTCTCACTAACCTCAGTAAATGGACAAATAAATCAGAAATGATGAGGCCATAGCTTTTCTCTTTATACACCAACAAGTTGAATAATGCAGTTGCAATAATAGTCACATTTTTGACAGCCAGTTTCCTGTCCTATGACCTCAAAATTTATATTGCTAGATTAGAAAAGTGTTATATAAGACAAAATGGCCTTTACCAAAACTTTTAAATTGGGAATAAAAACATGCTCCATGATGATTTACATCATGATACAACAACAGCGTAAAGCTTTGGCTGCATCTGATTTCCTGCCCTGTATTGTAATCGGTGCTGCTGCACAGTGTAACAGTTTTCCACAGAGAAGACTGCTGTGACTGAAGCTGCGACCATCATGATGACTGTGTGTGTGTGTTTGTGTGTGTGTGTGTGTGTGTGTGACAAACAGACTTCGGACTACACTCCAGGAACCTGGAGGAGAACCGATGTCCATCTGGAAAATCCAGAGTACCACACCAGATGGTTTTTTAAATACTTCCTGGGAAAAGGTCAGTGCTTCTCTGCTTTGCTCTGTTTAAATACAAATACAAAAACACACTTACACACATGGAGTAAGTGTGAGAAAGAGAGAGAAATACAGGGAGTCAGAGCCCATAAACTGGCTGTCCGACGATGCAGAAATAAAGCATCCCCTGAAATTCTTCCCTGGTCCACAGGACGCTTCTTATCTCATAAGTCAGCCTTGTCCTCATGTTGCACCACTCTTCATTCAAGGCCAAAACTTGTTAGCATACAGCCATATCCCCACTGAGAGTCTCAACTTCTCTTTAATCCCATACACCGCCTGGGGAGGATGCCCATAGAGGACATCCAGCCTCACCACCTACAGAGAGAGCAAAGGCTTGCCTCCAAAAGATAACACAATTAAGATCGTACTGTTGGCTTCTGAAACGAGCCCCAGCTCGGAGATTGTTAAGAAACACATTAGAATTGGTCACCTGTTCCTTCACCTTTCTGACCATCATCATCTCGCCATCCTCATTAACACTCCGCCCGTTCTCAGACTCGCAGTGTAGGTGGCACGGCAAGCAACAAAAGATCATTGTCCGGGTCTCTACCGTGACTCGATTCAGGAAGAATGCCTTCAGCTCAAAGGTTGATATAAAGGACAGAGCCCCGAGATGGATGTAGATAATTGTGGAGGAAAGTTAGACGACAAAAAGTCAGCCAGTGGAAGAATAGATGCCTTTTCTCATCTAGCCAGGGTCTAATCATGCTATGGCATGGGCAGTTTAAAATGAGCCGATGTCTCCAGAAAGTTGGCGCGACCTGTTTGGACCACAGCTGAGCCATCTGTGTCTCACAGCCTGAGCAGAATTGACTGCATCGTACAACTCAACATATTATCAACTCCAGGCCAATTATTCCAACACAAGCACTTCCTGTCTGATGAAGCATCCAATACAATGACACGACTTCTCAAATTTCTTAATGATTGTGTGAAGAATAGTAAAACAGTTTGTCCCTGTTTGTTTCCCTGTTGCCCTGCATTAGGTATGAAGATAATTCCTGATTGATTAGAATGTGCTTTCTTCTCACAGAGAGAAAAGCTCCAGCTGTCTAAACTAATAAATGTATAATTGCAACCCAACCATGCCGGGTCGTCGCTTACCTGAGGCATAAAAACGAGGCTAATGGAGAATAAAGAGAGCTAAAAACCAAATAGAGAAAGAAAGGGACATTGTGGAGTAAAGAAAACAATAGAGGAAAAGAATGCATCTGCCGAGGACAAAGAAAGAAACAGCAATGCAGGAAGAGATCTAATTGGGTTTGGAGGTCTGTTCGGCGTTGTTTCTGAAGATGTTACCCTGTCAACCGAAGAGGCAGAGGCATGAATGTGTGACTCTGCGGTCGTGTTGTCAGGAGATTTTTGTCTGTGCCCATGTCACACACAGAGAAAACTGGAAATGGGGGGATAAATGAAAAGGAGGACAATAATGAAGAAAGGGTAGGAAGGTGGACAAACAGGCAGAGAAAGACAGGTCAAGGCAGCATGGGTATAAAAGTCAGTGCTGAATACCAAAACTTTATTTTTTGTCATTAAGAGAACAAAATATTCAACTTAAATAAGTAAAACTAAAACATCAGTTTTCCAATCACACTTTGATATTTTCATTGTGACATCCACAAATGTTAAATACCCAGTATGTATAATTTTATCTGCATATTGCCTTTGTCTCCCTCAGTCCACCAGAACTATGTGGGAACAGATGCAGAGAAGAACCCCTTCTACCTGTCAGTCGTCCTCTCAGACCAGAACAACCAGCGGGTTCCTCAGTACAGAGCCATCCTCTGGAGAAAGACGGTGAGCTCACCATCTGCACACCTCGCAGCAGTGGTGGAAGAAGTGCTCAGATCCCTTTGCTTAAGTAAAAGTAGCAATGCAGCGATGTAAAACTACTCCATTACAATTAATAGTCCTGCAATGCAACTGTTTTATGAGGAAAGAAATGCATTCAACATATTTGTATTTTTTTAAACGAAATAATGGCTGATTTTGGGCCTCAAAGAGTTATCTATATGAAACCATACAAGAAGTTTATAGGGGAAATCTCTCTTCAGTGGAACTGCTAACAACTCATAGACATCTTCAATGTAACAAGTGGCCCCAACTAGACACCGATTTATTTGTAAGAGTTCACAAGCCAAAAATGTTGGGAAACCATTAGTTTAAACTTTAACAATGTATTCTATTGTATAAGTTTATGTGTTTTGTTGCTGTAAAATCTTTAACCAGTAAATATAGCTGTCAGATAAGTGTAGTGGAGTAAAACAACAATATTTACATTTGAAATGTAGTGGAGGAGAAGTATAATGTAGAATTAAATAAAAATACTCAGAATTGTACTTAATGTATTTAGTTAATTAATTCCACTTTTGAGTAACCGGTTATGTAGGTGTGTGTGTGCGTGCGTGCGTGTGTGCGTGTGTGTGTGATGAATGTTTGTCATTATGTGTTTGTAGTGTGACTCAGCTTCATGACCAAGATAGCTTGGATCTAATTTTGAACCTGATTAGGGTGGTGCACCTCCGCTGCCTGATCGCATTGATTTGTCTTGTTTCTGTCAGAGCCAAACTGGCACAGGATGTTGTTGTTGTTGTTGTTGTTAAACAGAACAAATTTGCTTGGCTTGAACTGTTCTGGTTGAGTTTGGTCCTCTGTAATTATACTTTGACTGACTGAAAGAAATATGTTGTGTGCTGTGAATGTATTTGAGGTCATTCTGAGTTTGCTGGATATTCTTTTAGAAACGAACGACAGGTTTGAGCAAGTGAGTCCTCCACAGATAAGGCAATTGAAGCCCACTGTGTTAAGAGTTTGTAATCCCTGATCTGTGTCATTCTTGTTCGCTCAGGGCACTCTGAAGATCAGCCTCCCCTACAGCCCGACCAAAACACTATCAGTCAAGTCCATCCTAAGGTGAGAAGTGCAGCCTGGAGCTCTAAGCCGACACAGTTCATTCACTCTTCTCTCTCTTCTCTCTACAACACATGTATGAGAATTAATATTATTGGTTATCTTGTGTGTCCAGTGGGGTATGATAATATTTTGTTAAAGTACAATAGACATGCAGCTTGGTTTCAGAATATGCTTCCATCCAACACAACAGTGGGACATACTTATTTGTAATGGCCGTTATTGTTGTTGCCCCCCCGTGCAAGAAGAAAAATGAGTCGTGCTTCATGGCTTCTGTTATATCAGAATTTTTGTCGAACCCAACATCTAACACAAATTCACTACAGTGGTGACATATTTATTGCTTGTTGTTTCCAACAGTCCCTAAAGAAATTCAGTTAATTATAATATATGACCAAAGAAAGCAATAAATCATATCTGAGAAGCTGGATCCAGAGAGAGAGTCGCCTATTGCTCAGAAAACTGCCCAATCTTGCAACACTGCTCGCATAGTGTTGCATAGAGTTATGTTTCCAGTTAATTCATATCTTCAACATTATATTTCCAGTAGCAGATTCAGTCTAGTAACAGGATATAACAAGATGTGTGAAACAGGAGATTATAAATTCCTTGGGCTGACAGCGTCACCGCTCAAACTCTGAATGAGAACAAATGGTACAAGCAGGATGAGAAATCCCAAGTATCAGGTCTCGCTCATTTTTCTGCGTAACCCGTTGGGCTATTTGTCTTCCATCGATCCTAAATACTCTCTCTTTTTTGTTTTCATTACTACTTCCTCCACTCCTCTTTTCCTCCTACTCGTCTCCTTACACCCAGTGCAATGAACATGGACAGGTTTGAGAAAGGCCCCAGGGAGATCCTCAACGCGGAGATTCAGAAGGTGAGAATAACACCAGAGCATCTGCCCTGCTCGTAATGAAATGTAGCACTGGTCCATTTCATGCCGGACCACATCAGCAGCACCTACACTGTATAATATCCTCAGGCTGTGTCATCTCTACCTGGAGAGCTTGTCAGTGTGAATGATAATTGTTGTGTCCTCTTTCCTCAGGATCTGCTGGTGTTGGAGGAACAGGAGGTATGGGATGACACTGTTTTCACTGTGGAGTTTAGCTTAAATCCGTTATTGGTTTTTGTAGAAATATGGCATTTGTTTTAAAGGTCAGAGACTTTCATACCCTTTTGTCTGGTTTTCTTTTGTTTAGCTTTCCAGTCACCTCCACATACTCACATATCATAACAGATACACACTTGTTTGATTCTTTATTGATTCTTTATCTGGTAAAAGTCTCTGCCATACTGTTGAAAAAGATAAAATATTATGCAACTTGTCATGCACAGTATGTAATTGCACAGTAAATGCATGCCATTAATCCTGTCTTCATGTTGGGTAATTACTCTCTCAATGTATCTTGGTCCTTATTTTTATGTAAAGACTGATAATTAGCACTTCTGAATACCTGTTGTGTATCTTTTGAGCCATATTTGACTGAGACATGTACTGACACTGTATGTCAATTTGAAATTGTATTAAATGCATGAATTGTAAATTATTAAACTGTTATACTACTATTTTTTAGGGTTCTGTCAACTTTAAATTTGGCGTCCTGTACGCCAAAGACGGGCAGCTCACAGACGACGAGATGTTTAGCAATGGTAAATCCCTCTAGTCTCAACTTTTTTCAGTGTCCAAACATTGACATTTATGGAAAATATGCTCATTTGCTTTCTTGCCAAAGGTTAGGTGAGAAGATTGTTTTTTTCAGGTTGGTTACGTTTAGACAGAGCCAGGCTAGTTATTTCCTCTTTTTCCCAGTCGTGCTAAGCTAAGTGGCTGCTGGTACACATGAGATCTTCTCATATAACTCATGGCAAGAAAGCGAATAAAAGTGTATTTTCCAAAATGTAAAACTATCCCTGTATCAAAACAGCATGTACTGCAGTAGAAGATCCTGTGTTTGTTTCAGAGACGGGGAGTGAGAGCTTCGATAAGTTTCTCAATCTGCTGGGTGATTCCGTTACACTGCAGGGATGGGCAGGTTACCGCGGAGGTCTAGACACCAAGAGTAAGGGAGCTCACGTCACATTATATTAATATCACTTTAAGATAAAGGCCTATGAATATGTCAATGTTTCTCTTTGTCTTCCTTTGTTTCGGTCTTTTTTTTTGCCTGCAGATGACACTACAGGGATTCAGTCCATCTACACAGTGTATCAGGGTCATGAGCTCATGTTCCACGTGTCCACCATGTTACCCTACTCTAAAGAGAACAAACAGCAGGTGGGTGTCTCTATGTGTAGTTTGGCATTTTACTCCTGTTACATGGCTTTTTGTTTCCAGCCGCACTAAAAAGATGTCAATGTCACCTCTATGGCCCAGAATGGAATATTATTAATTATTAATATAGTACTAAAGACATTTGGTTAACACAAGCAGATTAAAGTATTTACTTATGCTGTGAAATAACTTGACATCTTCAAAATGCATTAGCACAAACCTTTGTACAGATATTCCTGGTATTCCTTTTTGCATACTATGCTTCTCTTTCACCTTCACCTCTTACCAACAACCTAAAGACCAGACCCCCCCTGGCTTTGCTCTACACTAGTAGGGAGAAAATGCAGAAACGTTTAATTGCAATCAGTCACAGGTCTTCAGCGCTCTGAAATTTTGCAGAGAAATGACCCCACTTCAACAGTGCACCGATAGGAAGCCAGCAGAGTGGCAGCCAACTTGTCCTCACATTAGGAATAAAAGAAGAAGAAAGGACGTTATTTCTTTATTGTAGAGCTCCATTCTGTAATGCCAAAATTAGTAAGTGATCATTGGATAGAAAAAGCAGCCATTGTGGCGGTCAACATTAAGGAACAGTCTGTGTTTGTACCACATGTGAGTGTGAGTGCTGCTCTGTCAATCATCTCCCATCCACCTGAGTCACAATATCTGCAATCTCTCTCTGAGACGGTGCGCAAAGTTTACATTCTGCCCCCATTGTAGCCCTAAAAGAAAGGTTTACAGTGTCCACAGTAGGAATGTTTCATCCTCTGGGAAGCATTAATGTGCTCATTGAATATCATAGCAAAATGTGTTTTACATTTCTGATATTTCTTGTGTGCAAGTGGAAATTATGACTGGAAATTTTGAGTTGATGGTGTTGATTGTCTTTCCCTGGAACAAAAATACAAACAAAAAGAAAAGAATATGAAATTGTCATTGCTTGGGTGGGTGGCAAAGAGAATATGGTAAAGGAAAAAAAAGAAAGAAGCAAAATAGAGATATAGAGATGGCAAAACAAGCAGGTGAAACAGGAGTTAATGCACTAGATGTTGTTGCCTCTGAATTTTTGAGATCATAGAGCTAAAATTATCACTGCTTCCTAAAATATCTTCTGGTGGAAAATGATAGATTTGAGAATGACCTTTTCCACAGACACAGACAGAAGGTGTCTTGACAGTAAGAGTAAATACTGTAATACTTACATTCATCAGGTGCACAGAAACACAACTCCAAATTAATGCTATTTCTGCCCTGTGTCTGCTGGATGTCCAAATAGGCAGTTGTTTGCTAACTAATTTGCCCCAGCAGTTTTATAAGGTGATCTCATATATGAGTGTTGCATTTAAAGTCTGTGGCTTTAAAATAAGTGACAGCTTAAATAAATGAATCCAGGTTTAAAGACAATTTAAAGACAATTCCTGTAACACATGAGTCATAGGGTACCAATGTTAAGTTGCTGGTATTTCCTCATCTTGTGTTTCTTTGGTCTGTCCTCTCTGGCAGGTGGAGAGAAAGAGACACATTGGAAACGACATTGTTACCATAGTTTTCCAGGAAGGGGATGATGCGTCGTCGTCCTTCAAACCGTCTATGATCCGATCGCACTTCACCCGTATCCTTCACATGGACAGTGACTGTCGGAGAAGTGAAGTGGTAATCAACGACATAAAAAAAAATGTTCAGAGGAGCTATTGAAGAGATATCACGTCAGCCCTGTAACAATGTAAATATATGGATTGTCTCCAATGTAATCGGTGTTTCCTTTACTTCACTTCCAGATATTTTTGCATTAGTTAGGTATAATAGCCAGAATGACAGTTACAGGTGAGTGCTTTGATTGATGCTGTGGTTTATGGTGTTCCAGTCCAGACAGACTTTCCCTACCTAAACGATTCACTTTAATTTTGGCTGCTAGGTCCTCTTGATTGTTTGTTTGATGTCCCTGATTAAAAAGAGAAGTCGACTTTACGATTCCGTGCTGTGCTCTACATCCTTTGTAAGTGTTCGAGAGATGTTATAGATCTGCTCTTTGTCACAGGTTGAAGATATTCTCAGAGGAGAGTGTTCCGCTGTTTGGACCCCCTCTCCCTTCTCCGCCTGTATTTACTGATCACCAAGAATTCAGGGACTTTTTATTAGTCAAATGTAAGAGGGAAAAAAAACATTGGAATATAGTAATTCAATACATATTATTGTTTCCCTTTTTTCCTAATCGAATCTTGTTTCATCTCCTGCAGTAATTAATGGAGAGAAAGCCACATTAGAGACGCCAACGTTTGCCCAGAAGCGCCAGCGGACCCTTGACATGCTGATCCGCTCGCTCTACCAAGACCTCATGCCTGATCTGTACAAGGTACACCTGCATAGCTGACCACCAGCCTAGTGTAGAGACCTGCTCTTGTCAATTCTTGCATTGACGTACTTTTTGGCCGTCTCCTGCTGACTGGCAGCGACTGTGGCCGCTGTCGAGTTGCTTTCTGCTGTATTCCACTGCAGCCCTCGAGCTGCCTCTGCATACTGCACCACACTGGACGACTGGATACTACTGCAATGCTGACTTTCTCAGCAGGGCTCTCTCTCCTCACATCACTTTTGTTCTCATTTCCTTTCTTTTTTTCCCACTCCTTTCACTGTTGCTCCTAACACATAATGTTTCACTGCTGCTGTTCTCACCCCCTGCCAGGGTCAGTCTCTAAGATCCCTCTCTGCTTTCTTTTTCCCTCTGTCTCTCTTTCTCTCTGTCTGTCTGTCTGTCTGTCTGTGTCTGTGTGTGTGTGTGTGTGCGCGCGCATGCTACATTTTGGATGTTGGTGTTCCACGTTTAGGTTCCTTTTTCTCCCCAGAACATGTTAAACCGGCGGTCCTTCAGCGACGTGCTGCCCGAGTCGCCGAAGTCGGCACGCAAGAAGGAGGAGGCACGGCAGGCCGAATTTGTCAGAATAGGGCAGGTAACGAAGGAATACACTTACAAGCACATGCACACAAACACCAACCAGAGCTCTCCAGTATGTTGTGCACAAACACACACACACACACACACACGGAAACCAGCATACACACCCAGACTAGGGTTGAACACACACACACAAACAGCTCAGATGGACAAACACACATGATCACCTAAGAAATCTAGACACACGTGCACATGTTAACATAGATGTTGATTAGTGGTCAGTGAGTGTAATATCAGCACCTCAAATTAAGCTAACTGGTCAGGTATATACATTTTATACATATGTTTATAAAATTCCTCTTCACATTTTCATTTTTCACCATCTTTTGATAAATAAATATAAATGATTAAGTCGCTTAGCTGTAAGTCCTGACAGACAGCTGAGCGAACTTGACACCTGCTTATAGGTGGATCAGGATATGAATAATAATATAAGAATTATAATATAAGAACAAGTCATTAGCCACAGTCCAGTAGCCATTACTGTGCTGATGTAATCATCATTACACCTCTGTTCTGGCTGCTATGTTATGAAAGTGTCTTAAAGCACTGCAGAAAATGTGTCTCTGAATTAGGTCCTGCAGGGCTGACAAATGAGTACAGTGGATCAGAAATTGCTCTTAATAGTGCATTTACCCTCACAGAACAAATGCAAGATACATGTTTTTTCAGCTTAGAAATGTATCCAGAATCTAAATGTTCTTATTTATTAATAACCTTCGGACAAACCCTCTTTCAGGGTTCCATACAAATGACTTCAGCGTTTTAACAGGTACTAGATGTACAGACTATCCTCCTACACAGCTACACTGGATACCTGTCACCTGTCACAAATTACAGCATTTTACTGATTTTTAAAACTCAAGCAGGTCTTGTTTATAGCTCTACCACATTTTTTAACCTCATAAATGCCAGAATACATCCAGAATATATTTAGTTTTTTGGTACAAGTTGGCACCTTTTTTAATTTTTTTTAAACTTTTAAAGATTGTTATACTACTAAAGTAAGTCTGTCCTTCATGTTTCCTTTGTTTGTCATCTTCATTTGCCAACCCTTGTTCTTCTTTGTGTTACCGTTTGTGTTTCCTGCCTTGTTTGTCTTGTTTTTGCCTCTCGCTACTGATAAACACAAAGCCAGGGCATCAACACACTGTGCTGTAAAGCATGAAAACAAAGGAAGGTAGATGTGTCGAGTAATTGATTATCCGGTTTTGTAGAGACAAGGCGCTTGTCCTCAACTAAACCGTCTCTCTATATGTTAGCTCATTGTGTGACGCTCATTATACACAATGATTTCATGTTTTCATGGATGGATGCCTGGTAGGTCAGAATATGTATTTTTATGGATATTTTCTCACGGATGGCAGAGTACATCGCACTGCCAAGCCATTGTACTGTTGCCTGGTATTGATTTCTTTATCTCCAGATTGCCTGTTTATGCAGATATGTAAATAGAAATCCCTGACTGTGCAGCTTGGAGTGGAAACTGTCAGTCTGATCTGATGGTTGCTGCTTGAGCATTTGTGAAAACTGTATTCTATGTGATATATTTAAAGCAACTACACTTTTTATTTAATGCATAAACTGCTTGTTCAGATCCTTTCCCCCGCAGTGAGCTGTTGTCACTGTTCTCAGTGCCTAAATAAGCATGCAAACAAAGAAACAACAATGACAGGCTAGTAGTAATACAAGATACATAATTCAGCAAGCTCAGACCACTAGTGTCCTTCTTGTAATGACTTTATATGCATGATTCACATGCAGTTCCATGCAGAGCCCATGATTTGAATGTCTTGAGCAGGCAATGTTTAAATATCAAGCACATTTTAGAGAAGAGAAGTAACCAGTTACTTTACTCACTAACATAAGTGTAAAATGCATGCAACCTAAACTGGTGAACAAGCCAGCAGTGATGCAAAGTAGGTAAGTATATTTACTTTGATTTGAGGGAAAGATTGTACTTTTTACTCCACTATATTTGTCTGACAGCTGTAGTTACTAATTTCTTTTCAGATTAAGAGTTTTTTTTAAACACTCACATTGTGGGTCTCAATCTTCTTGGCTTGTGAGCCAATTAAAGAAAAGCTGCGTCTAGTTGGGGCCCCTTGTCACGTTTTAGATGTCACCAAACTCCTTGGATGGTTTCCAAGATCTAAAGTGGTGAAATTATCCAATATTTAAATTAAAAAGGAAAGACATTGTTGCATCAGTATTAACACTCTATTAATTACATATATAATATTATATCAGTCACAGGGGCCTTTTGTGCAAAATTAGTACTTCTACTTTAAAAAATACAATAATAATTTAATAATATTTCACTTAAGTTTGATTTTGAATGCAAGACATTGCAGCACTGCATGCCAAAGCATATAGAATGACCGATGTCGCTGTTGTGTGTCATATCTGATGCCATTTTGTCTTTAGGCTCTGAAGCTGAAAACCATTGTGAGAGGAGATGCCCCAACTAGCCTTGTGACCACGGGCCTGTGCAGAAAAGAGGTGAGAGCACGTCTTTGAGACATTTTGCCGCAAGTAAATCTTCGTCTTAACAAGTTTTGTCATTCAATATCATACTGAATCCACGCACATACAACACATACCATAACCAAACTTTCTTGATAAAGATCAAAGAATTGTGACAAAGATATGAACTGAGCAGACTTGTCAGTGGTCTACGGTGCACACTAATTAATGGAGACACTGTTTCTACCTGAAACATATCTATTTCTTGATCGACATACACACTTATATAGCCGCAATAAGCTAAAATTGACCAATTGATTGGTCAGGCTCTAGAATCAAGTGTTATGTTCTTTCTTTCTTTCTTTTATTTTTTGACATTAGAGCTGCAGTCTGCCTCATGTTTTAACCATACTAATACTGACGGACAAATGTACACGAAACATGTGGATTTAGCTCACTTGACTTCACTTGCAAGCTGGCTTTGTTTTAATAAAATATATAAATATGAGCTCAAAGGTTTTTTGCAGTTTGTACATGACTTGCCCTAACCCGTATTAATTTTTGTGCACGTATACTGCAGCCATGGGAGTCCCAGTCGTTCTGCAGCACATTCCCCTATGAGATCGTGTGTGCGGACTCCTGGGGTCAGTCTCTGCTGGTTGCCACTGACACAGCGGGGGTCATGCTGCTGGATGGTGAGGTCAACCCTAATCGTTATATCCCTATGTGCTCCGAAAATAAATCCACCCATCCATATCTATTCAATACTGCCCTCAGCAGAATGCCAAGGCCACCAGCTAACATGATGATATTGATGTTGTCCACGTTTCAGGTCCTGATCCGGCTTTGCCCAATGCTGGTGAGTGCCACACAACCGATCCTTCCTGTACTTGCTCAAAGGATTTTTTTTTAAACCTCAGTTATGACACATTTTTTATATTTTACCCATCTTTTTTTTGCGATGTATACATTGTGTTTCAGAGACGCAGGCCCTGCCCCCAGTGCAGGTGTTTGACAAAACCATGGTGGTGAAGCAGATGCACGTTCTCGAGCCTCAGGACCTGCTTATTACCAGGGCTGACAAAGGTAGGCTTAGGCCACACGAAGAAGGAGGATACTGCTTAACTCCCACTCCCTGCACATCAGAGACTGCTTCCCCTGGAACCACCCTTTGTCATCCCCTCCCCTTGTCATTCTTTTACAGTATTTACAGCACATCTTCTGTCTCATTATTCCTATTCCGCTCTATTTCACCTCTGTCATCTCTCTCTGTGCCGTTGAGTACATACTTACCCTTTCCACCCCCACTGGCCCAGTGAACACATTGATCTCTTCCTGTGATCTAAGAAACCTGACCTATAGAGAACCAATCGTGTGTGTGTGTGTGTGTGTGTGTGTGTGTGTGTGTGTGTGTGTGTGTGTGTGTGTGTGTGTGTGTGTG
>JAVQJL010007997.1:0-11264 GCA_036024295.1 Nannoperca obscura
GATTTAATGCTCTTTTGATTCTGCCATTGGCAGCGATGTACCTGCTTATAGCATTTGTGATTCATCACCAGCCCTTACAAGTCTGATGAGACATCTTGTTGTTTTCAATCATGGTTCTATGCACTTTATGTAAACCTCTTATTTGGAAGTCACTTTTGATAAAAGCGTCTGCTAAATGCCTAAATGTAACGTAATGTAATGTAATCTTTACAGGTACTGATCAAATCAAGCTTACAGCTATTACACTTTTAACTGAAATTCATACTCTATCACCCGCTCCGATGCATTCTCACCATTCCGAACATGCCAGGGCGATCCTCTGGGACGTGAATATCGGGGTAAACATTGTCCAGATACCACTTGAAGTTCTTACAGCCCAGCTTCTCTCTAAGCTTCTTCCGCTCTGTCACGTCTCCAAAGGCCTCCTAGAAACATAAAAACCACAAAGGATAGTTCCTCCGTATTATTTCAGTTCCACCTTGCTGCCTTAATACCCTGAGGTATCAATCAATGGCATTTTATATTCAAGTAAAGACCTCGTGTACACTCTTGATGCAGTCCGTGCCAGACAGCTGCAGTGTCAGAGGACATAGTCATAGCATAGGGCCATGATGAAATGGTATACAATAGCACCATCTATAGTTGTTCCACAACACAACTCCTACGCTCTAGTCAAACAAATGCAAGGGGAGCTAGCTGTGTATTTTACAAGACTGTGTAAATGCAAAAAATATGTGTGTGCTTATGTAAACACCTTTATGCATACACAGTTGCAAACACACACACAACCACACACTGTACTCTGTACATACTTTGTTTGTTGTAAGGGACAGTATCTGGTTGATTAGAAGCTGGAGACAACTTGTTGTGGAAATTAAGAGTACAGTCTGACCTGTGTTCTTATCCTTGGGTGAGAACACTCGGCTAGATAAACAAGAATGAGGAATGCAGTTGACTTGATATCTTTTCTTTTGCTGCTACGTGTTTATGGAGGTATAAGTATGTGACTGTATGTGACTTTTAATATGTTTCTTGGTGGATGATCTCTGTCCTTTCAGCTGAAATCGGGTTAACTCTGTGGACTCTGAATTAGGCCTACTTAGTGTATTCCACTTTGTGTACCCACACTTAGTGTATTCACTGTCTTTTCTTCTTTCGCTTTTACATTTGCTTATTTAAAATATCAAGAGACAACAATTTGTTGAATCATCCAAGGGAAATAAAAAGAAATTCACCAAACTTGCGAGCATATGCTCACCACAGCTACCCTGCTGGAGGAAAAGTTCAGCAGCACTGCAGGATGATGGATGTAGCTGGTTTGCCCAAACACGGCTTTAGTCGACCCATCATCAATTGATTTGGTCAAGAACAAGGGAGCCCCAAAGGAGTCTGCCATCAATGGAAGGGACCAGTAAGGACCATCAGAGGACAGTGGGGGCCACTGTGAGGCCAACAAGGGGGAAATTATGGACCAGTATAGGTCCTTTTTTAACGGCAATAAAGAGAAAATGTTACAGTAACTAGCAGTCCAATCACAATCCAGTATATGGATCAGTAAGGGGTCACTGACAACTTAGCCAATGTGATGTACACAAGAGGCTAGAGAGGTGCCAATTAAGTGTCAGTAAAGAGGCCGAAACAGAAACATGCTTAGAGATTCACTCCGTAGTCTGAGTGCCTGAAAACGATATGCTGTATCACATTTTGAATTCAGTTTATTTAGGTCTCCCAGCCTTATTACTTATTAACCAAGAGTTGTAAACATAACTCAGATGGACTGACAGGTAAACTCATTCGCTTGACAGTTTCAGTGACCAGTGATCCTGCAACCCTAATATACATCCTCTGGGGAGGATGACAATGTAATCACCTACTGGAAATATTCAGATTAGCCACCTGTATGGTTTAGACTGACTCAAGATTGTGGGCTTGGAACTAATTCAGGACCAAAGGTGAAGTTATAGATCATTAGGCATACCAAACACAAATAAACTTCTCACTGCCTGAGTTTGTCACAAGCAAAGGAAATGAATTGATCCTGAAGGGACAAAAAGGACAACTTCGTGTATGTGGCTTCTGCTTTGATAATGTCTGCTAACTCCAAGTAATATGCGTTATCATGACAACCGTGATGACACCTGGCTATGTAAAACTTGCAAAATTGCTGGGAATGCCCAAAAAACTGCAAAAATAAGATAAACTGAATAAGAATTAAACATCATTCAATACAATGTGTTGCTAAATATTTGAGAGAGTTTTGTATGTACGAGCATGTGTGCATCTTATAAGAAGAGGCTTTGGTGTATTGGGTTTGTTGTGCCACTGTGAGATTGGCAAGGCTACCTCCTCTCAGGGAGATGAGCGCCACCTGATCTGTGTTTAGAGAGCTTCTCCTCTTAACTACACTGTCACACACTGGCCCAGCCCTCCTCATGCATGCGCACACACAAAGGCAGGGCACCCCATGGGTTAGCACTGCTCTTTCACCCTGTCAAGGACATGCGGGTGACACCTGTTGGCACAGACAGACACGGAAAGGTGGTAATCACACACCGGAACGCCCTGACACCCCTGTCACCTTGGGTGTCTGCTGCTCATGTATCCCTCGTGTCATTTAATCAGGGGAGCTTTTACACCACAGCGGGATTGCAGTGTGTGTGTGTGTGTGTGTGTGTGTGTGTCTGTGTGAGAGCGGAGAATGCATGTAATTTTGAGTTTTGTGATGGATGCAGCTGCAAAAAAAATAAATAACACTGCCTTCACAATATTCCCTAGAGAAATCACAACATTCAGTCATTAACACTTGCTTAAAAAATCGTTTCAGTTGTATTTGAGACTTTTGATACCACATTCACACACGCGCGCCATCTGTGCAGACTCACCAGTCGCGCGTGGGGGCTTCGATGGTAGTAGATCTCTTTGTATTCATCCATCCAGACCTCAGCGGCTCTCACACTGTTTGCCAGAGCTTTGCTCCGCGAGTAAGGGGCCTTATTAGGGAACACATGACCCACATGGGAGCACGGGTGGATCTCCAGGCTGCCCCCACACTGCCAAATCTAAGAGACATCAACAACACCAGCGCCGCCACCACAAGGATTTGGTTAGCCTCTCAGCCATGATCCAATCATTCAATCAGGCAACACAAAGAACGGCCTTGTTGTGGAAGAGTTTAAAAACAGAAAGGCGGTTTTGTTTTCGAAGGGAAATATTTCTGGTTCCTTCCCTTTGGGAAATTGTGGTTACTGGGGAAAAAAAGATGTTCAAATTCTTCGCTGGAGTAAAAGTATTAGGATCTTTGAACTGTTTTCACTGTTTAGCTATAATTCATTTAGGGTGGTTTTCACAGGGAATGAGGAGTCGTCACATGATGAAGTTCTTGGTAAATGTAAACCAGATCTGGCGCCGCCCTTTCAGTGTTGTGTGTGTTGTGGTGCTAAAAGCTTTGGATATTTCATGTCAATATGGAGACACTATGAAAAGTGCCCATATTGCATGAAGTGCGCACACACACACACACACACACACACACAATACATGTATATGAACACACACACATACACACACTTTCTTACCCTGAAAGAGAATTCCAGGTTCTCTCCCCCCCACACCTCCATTCCCGTGTCGTATGTGCCCAGGTAATGGAAGTAGTTCTTGCTCACAGCGAACAGACCACCTGCCATAGTAGGAGACCTGAGGAGAAAAAACACATCAGGCAATAATCTCTCTGCATCTTATAAATTATGACATATCTGGATGAGACGAGTGTTATATGAGCCTGGGGTTTAGTAACAGCTGACAGCAGTGGTGTAACATTCTGCAACGTAATCTACAAAAAGTGTTTTTCTCCCCGACTACAGGATCCACGGGCATACCTGATGACATCAACGGGCGAGCGACGGCGTTTCTGTTCATACTGTGGGACAGTGTGCCAGGTGAAGACCAACCGCCAATCGAACCCCCCGATTTGAGGTTCGCCAGAGTTCCCCAAATACTGGAAGGTGTTCCAGTCGATCACATCAATGACGGGACACACCACAGCCGATGGCTCCTCTTTGATCCTGAAGGGGAAAGGAGAGAGAGGCTGTCGACAGGGAGACGCAGCGCTGCAAAGCAAGTAAACTGCGCATCTCAAATGTGAACTCTTTGTGCTGCTTTTGCTCTTGGGAGTTACTGAGCACACAGAGTGCGAGTCAGCTTCATAACAACAGTCCTTTAGCTGGCTGGTAGAGATTCAGTGCTTTCACTCTGTGACACTTCAGTCGGGCTAAAAGACAGTCTTTCTAACCACACTTCGACAAAACACTCAGAGAAAGAGCCCTTAAATGCTCCTGCAGAGGGTTTTCTAACCTGTGGAGCAGGGGCTCTAACCAGCCTTCATGACACTCGCAGTGACAGTCCAGGAAGGTCAGCACATCGCCTGTGGTGATGGACGCCCCTAGTAACCGGGCCCGCACCAATCCCTCCCTCTTGGTGGCCCGGATCAGACGAACCTTCCTCAAACTTGAGATGTACTTCTCCAACGGCTCCTTCAGGTGAGCTTCAGGAAATTAAACAAATAGACCAAACTGACACATCTGATAAGCATGGTGGTTTCTGTGTGTGTGTGTGTGTGTGTGTGTGTGTGTGTGTGTGTGTGTGTGTGTGTACACTTTCTATTCATTGTAATATATATGTCATAATATATGTCTATTTCTTTCTTGTCCACTATCATTTTATTGTGAACAGTGACTAGCTTTCTCCCTCTACAATCTCCTCTATGAATGCATCACATCAAATGAAATAGTAGCCATTGTTTGTTTGTTGTACCACGCTGTATGCCAAGGTAAGCACAGAGGGAGAGGCAGGCATTGCTTCATTTACAGGGTTGTCGTGAGCCAAAAGGAGTTTGAGCCACTCCCTTAAAGTGTCCCAGCTCCTTACATTCAGTGTGGGTAAAGAAAACATCATCAAAATGTACTTCAAACTAGAACACCATGGTCAGAATGCTGAGTTCTTAACTGTCTTCCTGTTAAAAGCATGACAACATGATTAACACACAAACAAGGTGTTCCAATTTGGGTCTGATGAATATCCCTTTGTTTCAGTAGCTGTCACTACCTTCCTGTATCTCCGCTTGGCTGTCCTTATTGCAATCTTTCTATCTGGCAAACCAGTGACTGCCACCTGTCTGTGTCCCTCTGACAACCTCTCTGTCTCACATCCCACAATCCCCGTCTGCCTGTCTCGGTCTCTCCGTCCATCAGTCTGTGCCTGGTACCTCTTTCGCTATAGTCATCCACCAGCACCACCTCTTTCAGCAGGATGTCGGGCGACGTCTCCAGCACGCTGTGGACCGTCCTCAACAGGGTTGACCAGGCCTCGTTGTAGAAGGCGATAACCACGGAGGTTGTGGGCAGGGACCGGTAGTCATACTTCAGTTCTCTGCAGCTGCAGTGAGGGGAGAATTGACTCGTTAGGTTACAGGCTGACAGGCAGGAGGAGGAGGTGAGGCTGCACACTGGACACCCTGGCAAGAGCTGGTTGCGTGTTTCGATAACACAAGATGACACAATAGAACATGTTCAGATAGGGTGAGGAGCAGTTATTACTCAACCGCAACAGCAAGTGACTAACTCATTTAAGCACTGCAATGTCTCAGTGGCAGCTGAGGGTTGGGTTTGTTTGCTACCCAGTGTATAAACCCTGTTGAACTTTATTAGTGTGATAATAGTCCTTCTTTGGTGCAATGGTTGACAACACTCAGTAGTTACTCACAGTGGGTTCCACCTCTCTGGAAGCTTGCGGTGTAGTGACACTTTATCACTGACATAAATGTTAATCTGATGCTTTTTGATGCTTTCCTCCTCTTTTCTTTTCTCCTCTTCGTTCAGATTCAGTTTGACGGCTCTCCCCATTTCACCCAAGGCATTTACATCCAACGGGGGCCTCTCGTAGACGGGTTTCTGAAGCTGTTCATTCTGCACCTCTGGGTCTCCGGGGGTCTCTCGCCGATGTGCCACGCTCACTTCCCCGTCCCTTCCCTGTCTGAAAAATACCAGATATCCCACTAAAGTGACACCGAAGAGTAAAATAAGTAACTTTGCTCGACTCCTTCTTCCGCAGAGCGCCATCGTGCCGCTTCCTTCCTCAGTGCGAAGCTGGGTGGAGGTTTCATGCCCCGGGGAGCAGCGCTCCGCTGGCACCTACTGCTGAAGAAGTGACCCCTGCAGCTTCACCGCCAGCCTCGTCACGTTACGTTACGTTACGAAGAGTTCAACTTTATTCAGCATACTTTCAGGCGCAATTAAGGTGAACGCATGTGAAGCTGGGTCTCCACTCGGTCACAGAAACGTCCAACTACCAATCTTGAGAGTTTCGGTTACTTGTTGAGCAGAGCCTTATCTTGGTGGACGTTGGAATAGGACACTCCTCCTCCTCCTCCACCACCTCCTCCACCTCCTCCTCGACTCTCTTCAACGGTGTCCAGAGAAGACGCGTGAAAGGATTTACTATCTCGGATTAGTTATCTCCTCGGATTAACTAGGTAAAACCTCACCTGTAGGCTCCCACTAGAAACAAAACAAATCTAGGTGGGGGAAAAACTCAAACGTCTACTGTTCTGTGGTGTTTTAAGCGAGAAAATGAGATGTTACAATTAAACAGACACATCAACTCGTCCTCAAAATGTATAAAGTGTGTCCAACTACTTCCTCGCTAAGCCATTTACATATGTCGAAAAACTGTGTCTCTGCTACTTCTGTTTCAGTGGAAGTTCGGGGCAGCTGTAAAGGTAGCCGAGCCAAAACAACTGTTTCCGGTTTACGATTGTCAAAATAAAATTCTGCCGCCTGCCTAAATTAAACTAATACAATTTACATCAGCAGGGAAGATACAATATTTAGTTGTTTTTTTTCTTTGGGCAAATCAAGAAGGCATAAACGTGTTTTTGAGATGCATATAAGAATGCATACATGCCATCG
The DNA here is from genome assembly GCA_036024295.1 of Nannoperca obscura. Lineage (NCBI taxonomy): Eukaryota > Metazoa > Chordata > Actinopteri > Centrarchiformes > Percichthyidae > Nannoperca > Nannoperca obscura. The sequence continues at coordinate 6,963 of JAVQJL010007997.1, forward strand.
TATCTGTTACACAAACCAATGATTGTAAACGTTTTGAATATGTAAGAATATTTCTGAATTATGTATTTAAGAAATGCTACGTTTAATTTAATTACTGTAGTTTTTATTCTAGCTCCCCTGTTTTTGCGATTTCCCAGTACTTTGTCAATACTTGGATTTTGTGTCAAACCATTGCTTTACATTTGTATTGCGGCACTGTTTGTGCCTTTATCTTGACGGCAATATAGCTAAACAGAACGTTTAATGTATAACTTTCATTACCTCAAAGTTGAAAGTTAAGTTCCAAGCCAGTGTAGCGGCAGGTAAATCTTTTTAAAAGTACAAATGTTATGGCCTTCAGATATTTGATCGCGAACAGTCACTTTGGGTTGACTTTGAATTTGTGTTTTTAAAAATTTCAGATACAGAGAGTTTATTTATTTACAATTTCCGGGTTCGTATCATGTAGGTGGGCCATGTGACCAATATATTGGTGAGCAGATATTAATGACACTACCCCAGCTCCAGCTAAGACACATTTTTATATACACCTAAACTCATTATAATCCCAAACGTGACAACCATTTCTATACCACTCTGAATGCCCTTTAGTGACCCTGGGAGAACCCATGGCCCACATTTAGAAACCATTTACTTTGGTGTTGTCACTCATATGAAACTGATATGAAAACTCTTGACACCAAAGATGAAATCTGACGCAAAATGTATGTTTAAGCAAATTAAAATGCTAAATAATTAAGGAGATCATTCTAGGCAAGAAGGTAATTTGAGTGGCAAACTGTTTGATCGAGTACCCATATTGTGGAAACCACAAAGAGACACGGGAAGGCAACAAGTCAGCCGGAGTGTTGTAATATACCACGGTAGACTGGGCTCGTCGTGTCTGTCAGAGACACAATATTAATGTTAATGCATGGTGGCGTTTTCATTTAGGCCCGGATGATGGATGACATGTTCCATGCAACAGATAAGAAAATAAAACAACGGTGAGCTGCACATTCACCTTTGGGCTAAGTTATTATCCTGTAACCCCTGCTACAGACACTTTTCTTTTTTTTAATTCACAATATGACTGTTGTTTTTACATTTATATTGCTATTTTTAACAATAACTTAAATGGTTGTGTACAAATTGAACGTTTCACAAACAAGATTGCCAGGTGGTCAGATTGAGTGACGTGAAGTGGATGTTTCCCACCCAAATACTGCGACAGCCACGTTGGAAGAAGGGCCGTGGAACGCCGCAGCCGCAGCCTCTGTGTGACTCCGGGTGTGGGATTGAGAAAGTTCAGTGCTATATGAAGACGAGTAAAGGAGATGGACAAGATGGACTTCCTGCAGCGGGTCACACGAGGACGGCTGCAGCAGCAGGACAGCAGTCAGACAATTAGCTCACGTACTATTTATGACATAAGATCTGCGCAGTGTGATTCAGTTGATGAACTGAACCTCTGAATAAATAACTACTTTTATGTGCTTCCTCTTTTGATGTGCTCCTTTCACTGCCTCGTTAATCGAGCCTCGCCCAGCTTTATGGCCCTCTGAACATTGTTCCTGTTGTTCCCATCTTCCTCTGTTGCTCTTACCTCAACCATCAGTTGGTAAAAACACCATCGCTTACACCTCTCACCTCCACGTGAAGATGATGATGTAGACTCCCTGAAAAGATGAAAACATTCATGATTTACAGTATAATAATCTTATTTTTAATTTGTCCAAAAGTAACAACCGTCCCTTGGACATTGTCAGATCATTACCGAAACTATTCAAATGACACATTATTAAAAAATATTTATTAATATGAGAGAATTTGATCTAGCCAAACATACCTCTGGATGAGTGGTGTCATCACTGCAAACCAGCCTGCTAATATTAAAAAAGATATAGGCATGGACTAAAATCAAAACAACTCTTCAATCCACCTTCCTTAATGTTTACCACCAAAGTTAAGCCTCCATATCCAAACTCTTCCCGGATAACCCTAAGAAAAATGTAAAGGGTCCAACAATCTCATGACTTAAATTGCTTGATTATCAATATTTACTATTTGGTTTCAGTGGGTCCCAGCATCACCAGTTTAAATCTTCTCCCCACCGTGACCCTGTGGCCAGTACGTGGACTGTGGCCTGCCGTTAGTAGTCGTTATGTTTTCCTACCAGTAGGTGGTGCCAAATGACTGTGGATGCTGTAATCCCCGTCTGACTGGAACGAAGAGTGTAATGCTGTGGTAGCGTGTCAATATGTTCCAGTCTGTAATAGATTCAGTTTCATGTCGTTCAAACTTTCACACAGTAAAAAGACACAAGTAGTGAACCCGCCACAGGTTAGTTTTTGTTAGGTTGCTTATAACTGAAAACAGCAAAAATATGATTATAAGCTTATGCTGTCGCATAACAGACTATACAGAATACTAACAGAGAAAATGACAATGTGCATCTGTGGTTAGTTTTTTATTCTTTCAATCATGCCAACAGCTTTAATCTTCCTTGAAACACCCATCCCATTTAGGCCAGCTTCTCCTTCATATCAAGTAATCAACATCCCTTTTGCATAATCAGTAGTTTTAGAGGTTCTTTACAATAGCACTGTCCCACTCTGGTCCCTTAAACCAAAAAAATATTAAAAAAAGGTAACACAAACAGCCCACATACATCTTTACCTATTGTAGCCATTGACTTGTATGAATATCTATTATTCATGACTTCAAAGGACCACAAGCATTGCTCGGTGATAAGCAGTCTTCGGCAGATACAGATGCTATTCCACAAACATTTCAACAACAGTAACACTGCATCTGTTGTTCCATTAGATCCCAGTAGAGACACCAACAGGGTCTTCAGTGGGGGGGGGGACAAAACAGGAGTGTTCTTGATGCCGTTTCAAGTATAGTTTACACTCAGGAGTCTTAACACAACAGACTAGCACAGCCATGTTGAAGGATTTAATTAAACAGGCACTCCCTTTAAGGCTTTTGTGTGTCTAAATAAAATCAAGTGCATCAAGCCAGTCTTCTTTTAATCGTTTTTTTTTGTTGTGTTTTTTGCATTTTAAATGTTCTAAATACCTTTGACATCCACTGGCACTTTTCATTTCGGCACAAACAAGTTCTTTTAGGATGACAACCTTTCAAAAGGCGCGGTGACAGATGAGTTTTGAGGCTATTCTTGATTTTCCACAACAGGGAAGAATAGATTGCAACATTCCTGTCAACGCACTAAGCCCTCTGGAATTGCACTTAGAACAAATGCTTAACGAATAAGTCTTGTTCAGGCAGCATTCTACCATGAAACTGGCTCGACAGGCAAGAGACAGATTTGAGAAGCAGTCTAGTTTGACCGCAGCGCTCTCTCCCGGTTTTCCTGTCACATGATGGTGCATGTTAGGAAGTAGCCGGTTTGGGGCGACATGCTGCTGACCTTACATTCCTGGCACTTCTTCTTTGAGCAGCCCATCTTTAAACTGGGTTTTGACAACTAAAACAAAAAAGCATGAGGATTTAACAATAATAATTAAAATGAATTTCACATAAGGTAACGTTGTGTAGTGCAGCATGATTTTGCATGGTCTTCAATCTCTTCGCACTTCTTCATGTGCTGGACAAATCAAATCAGTTTCACTGCTTTCAAGTTGTTGCACTAGATGAATGAACGCATGACACTTCAGATGTGCACCAGACTCCGTTTTTGGTTGCAGAGGCACTTGGAGGATAGCAACACGAAAGTAAAAGTCTCAAGTTCAGCTGGTCTCCTTTAAAAGACCAAATAAAACTTGCCTTGCAATTCTCATTCGCTCAGCTGCATTTACACGGGCATAAAGGTGCTGAATTGGGTGAATCGTTGGCTTAAAGTGACTTTTTCAGTGCCTTTAATTTGCTCACCATTTCCATTCAAATGGAGTGCAGACTTGGAGAGCGAGAGAATCGGGAGCAGCGGAGAAGACATCCACTGTAGTAATTGCACTACGGTAAAACAAGGTCACTTGAGGTTGACTTTCTCTCCTTCTCTCCTACCACTCAAACTTCCACTGCTGGTTTTTGTCTCCTGGGGTACACCGCCTCATCTGTGCGTCTGTGCGGCCCTCTGCTGTGCGGTAGGCTGTCACACACATGTCTGTGTGAGGGTGGTGGATCGTCCCGTCCTGGAAGGATTTAAGGTTTCCATTATAGGTAGAATAAAAACGGGTGTGAAATTCAGTCCTGTGGAATAATGTGTACTCAGCGTGTGTATGTGTGTGTGTGTGTGTGTGTGTGTGTGTGTGTGTGTGTGTGTGTGTGAATCCCGACCTTTTGAAACACACAGATGAG
>JAVQJL010008006.1:0-13403 GCA_036024295.1 Nannoperca obscura
CTTTGTTTTTGTCGCTCACGTTATACTTGCGTTGCACATTTAGCAAAGGTCAATTCACATTAGAAGTTAAATACTGTCAGTGTAGATATCTGGGCACATGCACACATACATACTGTAAGGGAGTTTTTGATATTTTGGGCTTTCCTCGTATCAACAGAACATCTCATTTCAGCATTTTACAATTAGACACCAAAAGGGAGGAGTTAAGTATTTTTTGTCAGAAATTCTACATCAGATGCACTTTTCTGCAAAGCCATTTGAGCTCTTAGCAATTTTATTTCTGCCCTTCATGTCATTTCTTCTCAGGCACTGACGAACACAAGTCTGGCGGTGTAGGCCAGGTCAGCGAGGTAAAGCAGGAAGTTGAGGGCAGTGAGCACCGCCACAGTGATCAGTTCTGACGACGCTTGGCCTCTACGCTGGTAATGCTTGTCAAACTGGAACACGGGCCAGATGATGGTAGCGGTCAAGTACATGATAACCGCCAGGAGCCCGTAAGCTGACAGGAACTTGGAGAAGGGGATGGGGAGACAGCCGGTGCACTCGCCCACACACAGCACCACCACAGCCATGGAGAGGATGAAGCAGATGCAGTACACAGCCAGGCACCACTCCAGCGCCGCATGATGTTTGTACGACACATTGTCGCCGATCAGGATAAAGATAATGCAGGCCACAAAGGTCTGGCACACCTTCAACAGGCCTGGAGCCGTGGCCATGTATCCTGCCACCTCTCCTGGCCTCGCTTTAGACAGGCTCACCTCCCCCATGTAGGCAACCGCCGCCAGGCAGGAGAAGACGGTGGAGGCGATGCGATAGCTGCGAACCTCGCTATGTAATGGCAGGTTCTTGAGGAAGAAAAGTGGGAAAATGACAGAGGCAGAGAGGCAGAGGAGGGTGGCGTAGCAGGCGATAGTGATGGGGAAATTGGACCAGGACACTGGGGCTCGGGCCTGGAGGCCAAACTGCTCCACCAGCAGGACCAGCAGGGTGCAGGTGAAGCTGAACGCCCAGCAGAAGATGCACCAGTCAGCCATGCCTCCGTGGGACAGGAAGGCTCCGTGTGCTGCGACACTGAACGCCACGCAGGTGAACAGCAGGGCAGCTACACGCACCCATAGGAGCTGGGAGGTGGGAAACACGATCAGTGGCATGATGGGAAATCACAATCAGCCAGGAGATGAAAGTGGCTTCAGTAGTCCTGCGAGGGTTAAGATGAGTCTGTGATACTGAATGTGGGATCTTGTGTTGGCTGCTTGTCACACCCTCTGTTGATGTTTTTCACATATTCTGCAGAAAGACAATAAAAGCAGAGAAGAATCACACACGGTAGAACTGCGCAGATTTCAACTAATCCTGCTCATTTAGAAACGTGGTAGCCCCCAACCTGATGATGCATCATATCAGTTGTTTCCTAGCCTCGAACTAAAGTCGTGTTGACTCAGGAATGTGTGAGCAACCTTGGTTGGTGGTTCAAGCTGTGACCTGTGCAGCATAGGTTTACAGGAAGTGGAAGTTTGCCTGTTTAAGCTTGAAGGACTTGGAAAGCCCCTTAGTCTAAAGTAGAAGTACATTTATAACTCCAGAGTGTAAACAGTTTGATTCTGAAGCCCTCTAGTGTCCAAACTGTGACTGGTTTTAACCCTTGTGCTACCCTCGGGGTCATATTGACCCAGTGGCCTATTGTCTTTACCCAGTGTCTTCTCCAGAGGGCAGCACAAGGGTTAAGTCCATTTTATTTATTTATTCCAACTAAATAACAAATCACAAGAATCACCAGAAAACTTTACAATCTGTACAATATATGACACCTCGAGACCCTTGAAACGCACATATATATTAAACAATTCTTAATGAATTTAAAAATGAGACTGCTGTCTAGCCAAATCCCCAGGAATGTATGTAAAGCTCTATGTAGGAGCAACGGGGAAGTTTTGTGCACACAATTTTAGGAACAGGAGGTGGCTTTTATCTCACACATGGTACCAATTATGTTTCTTTACGCAGAATATGTGGAAGGGAGGTACCGTGCCAAATGTGATCGAAACATGCAGAATATATGCTTTTTAAACTGCATTTCTGCAAGATGTTTGACAAACTGATAATACTGCAGGTAATACTGAGTCTTTTTATTTTCACCAAGAAATGCTGCTGCTCTGCAGGCTCAGGGATTGTGTATCTGTCATGGAGCAAAACATGCTCCCTCGTTCTGTCAATGCAAACCCTGGTAATTAATAACTTCATTAGTCTTTTAGCTTTTAACTCCGGCGCCACACTTCCTGTGGTGTGTGATCAGACGCACCGGAAGCTCCGAGTACAGGCTAACGGCACGTCCGCAGGAACCACCAGAGCAGCACTTTGTCAGGCGCGATGGGATTTAAGTTTAGAGCAAGAAATGCAGCTTTTTTCGCCTGAGATCTAATTTTTTAATACTAAATAAAAAGAAGATATTCCTTAACTCAAGCTTGGATCCATGAGGCCTATCTTTTCTGGTTTGTGTAATCTGTGTAAACCTACTTGTCATGCTGGATCACCCAGTTTCATATTGACAGAGATGTCCGTTACTGTGTGAGCAGGACCGAGGCTGCTGAAGCACGGAGAGAAAGATGTGGTTGGGTGGTGTACGTGGCCTCGTGCTGGCAGGAAACCATGCTGACTTTGGTTTGGTTTTCTGGTTTGATAGTTTTGATAGTTCCTGCATGCCCAACCTAAACGAACCTGGCTGCTACTGTACTGCACATCACTGTACACAACTTCATCATTTCTACTGTAGTGCGCACAGAGAGAGCTTCTTAAAACTAACTACACACCCTGAACCACTTTATACATCCCGTTGTTTGAAGAGAATCAGATCACAACGAAACCAGAGGAGATGCGTTTACTTTTCAGGGTGTATTCTGTCAAATACACACATCAGAACTGGAGGTTGAGAGTTTTTTTCCGTCTCAAATAGCGGACATACCGCGCCCATGCGCTGTGCCATAGTCGGCTCTTTCTCACCGTTCCAGAAATAGACCGAGATAAACGCTACAGCTGCTGACTTCTGCATAAACTCTCTGAGAGAAACATACAAGTATGAAGGTTGGTCTTACCGATTTCTAGACTGGGAGCCGTCTGTCGTGTTTTTGTTCTAAATTTAATGACCCTGGAGCACCGTGCGTAACTCGGGGGCGCATCACTCTTCTCTTCTCTCCTCCGCCTCCATCCCAGCAGTGTGTATCCCACGCCCCGCGATGGCCATATTTGGTAACGTTTAAACCCTCTCCGGGCCTCAGTAAGGTCATCGCAATTCCTCTTTTCAAGTGTTTCACATTGCATCGGTAAAACCCACTTTCCCAACATCTGCTTACAGTTGCATGTTGTTGTTTTTTTTGCCTTAGGTGTCTTTGTGAATTAATTGCAGAAAAGAAATCTGACATTTTCCTTATGCATGCAAATAATTTGCAGCAAACAGCTGTGTAAAACTTACATAAACCTACATTAGATCTACATTCGAAATATTGCAATATATTTTAATAAGAATGGTCTAGTAGTACTGGTTAAAATGCTTTGTTACATCTATAAAAAGTGTGAAATGAAACCCTTTTTATATATGGCAGCCTATTAGACATTGCGTCACGTTTTCTCCACTATAAAGGCAGCCTTAGAGGTCACTTAATCGTGTTTTATTTATCATAGGGGCTCCCAAGAGCCTGTTCCCTTCCTCTTCATAACACCAGGAGTTCTCTTTTAGAAACACATTTACAATGTTATCTGTTACTTGTGTTCTACATTTTGTATATTGTAGCCTATGTGGGTCTAAGATGAATCTTCTTTCCATGCCAGTTAACCACAGCCTCCATGGATCCATGGCAGTGTGCTGCAACAAGTCTGCAGTACCGCAGTACATCCAGACGAGGGGGCTGTTGCGCTCCGTTTGCACGTATGATCTTTGAGAACATGGTGGTAGACCAGCAGCCAGTCAAGACAGTAGGATAACAACACAGCAGAGATCATTATTATAAGAACTGGGATTAAAAAAGGCAATTCCTATATGTAGCGGTTGTGGCTAACGTTTGAGTCTTCTGGCAGACCACGAGAGAGGGAGAAGCAAATCCGGATTTTACCACTGTGACTTGTTTTGGGAAAAAAGACCTGAGGTGGAGCTTTACTGGAATCGTTTTGCTTTTAGCTAGCTGGCTAACACGCAGCTTTAGTGCTTGAATTTGCACGAAAACGGGTTTCTGGGATATATCGAGCTGGAATTTGCATGGACTCCCACTATCTCGACCACTTTAATATCCATCTATTCGCATGCAGTTAAGTCATGCTGGCATCTCATCTTGCAGACATAGCTGGTTAGCTAGCTACCTCCAAAGGACCGACTCGTTGGCCCAGCTGAAAGCCGAACCCACGGCGCTTTCGGTCGGCCTGAGGACCAACGCCATGCCGCGGGTTGAAATAGGCCCTTCAGTAGAGCTAACTTCAGGAAGCTAACGCTAGGCTGGATATAGCAGGCCGCCTCAGATGGTCGTTATCATTCCCTAATTAGCCAATTAGATAAGTCACAAGTCAAAGTCGCGACGCTCATTTAACTTTCATTCTTCACGGCGGTTTCGTTTTATAAGCCCAACGGCGAGCTAGCTAATGCCGGCTAATCTGCTAATTAGCTAGCTAGCGAGTAATATAAAGCCAACGGTAGCGTCTGTGCTGGTTGTTGTTTACAGTGTGCTAACATGTACATTTCTGCCAGTTACAGTTACTTTGAATGCGTGTTGGAGTGGTGTGGTAATTAACCTTTTACTTATCAAACGGAGGTACGTTATTTTGTGTCTGGAGTCGTTTTATTAGCTAGCCACATATAATTAAGATACAGATATCGTGCTCAAAATCACTTCGGGCATTCATTTATATTTTAACACAATCTATGCAAGCTTATGACTGAGAAACGAGCGACAGTGAGGTAGTGCTTAGCTTGGATGGGATTATTTAGGTTGGCACAGCTGTTGAAATCCTTACATGTAAACAAGTCTGACTGCGTGTAAGGTTATCGGTTAGTTATTTCATTGCAGGTCACTAAATATCCTCCAGGATAATGCTGTGCTGTTCTCTGGACGCCAGCTATGTGTGTTGAATCCGTTTCTTTGAATTGATCTTCCCTGAATTAGCTTTGCACAGACACTAAAACGCATGGGAGTTGTTGACCTGGAGCGTAGCGAGACATTATCAGCCATTCATTCATGATTGATGACCTTTGAGGAAGCAGACTGTCCGTTATCCATTTTCCACTACATCAAGCCACTAACAGTCTTTGCTGTAGTATTTATTTCATTTTTAACCACTAATGTAACCTAGTGAAGAGGGATACTAGGAGGATTTGAGTGTTAGTTTTAGCAGCACTTTCTTTTAAACTCCTACTGATACCTTACTGGAACCACTGGGCTGGATGGGAACATGAGGATCACTCTGTCTGATCTGAACCAGCTTCCAAGTAGCTTGAAAATCTGATCAAAGCATAACAGAGAAGCCCATTGTGTGGACTAAAAACTGAAGAGGAAAAAGATGATGATGATGATGGTGGTGATGATAAAAGAGGCCCAGTGACAGTGTTGATCCCGCACCAGGAAGCAGAGGAGTGTCACAAAGGCTGCAGACATGAGTCTCCGCCAACCCACCTCTACCCTGGACAGGTATGAGCCTCACATCCTCTACACCCACCCACACTCTTTCTCTTTCTGTTTCCGTGATGAAGGAGAGCCTGCATCTCAACGCCTTGCACAAATATGTAGTAGTCTCAGATCAGCCAATCGACATGCCTGTGTCTGACTGAGTTCAAGTTCGGCCTCTGGAAAAACTTGTCAGACTGGCTGTTTACTGGGAGGTGATAAAAATCAAGGAGACGGTTCAAAATACTATGTGCATGAAAAGAGAAGCAGCCTGAGAATACTTACTCAAAACAAACGATTTTGCAATAATGCTCATTATCATTTTTTTTGTACGTCGTTATTAACGTTTGTTGACGGACGACAAAAGCGGAACCTAACAGCAGGAGCAGAGTGCAGCACCCGGACGATGTAGAGCGCGCACTCAATTTATTTTGTAGTTCGTCTTAAAAAAACAAAACAGAAAAAAGGCTAGCGTTTTTGCGAATTTTGGATTTAATAACTTCATAATTCGTTTTTTTGCGAATACTTTATATCCCGTCGCAGAGACTAGCTAACGTTAGCTAACTCCAGCACCAACACACACTGCAGCACTATGCAAAGTTCCCAGAGCACACATCAACTGTTGTTTTTGTACCAAAATACATTTAACCTAGTCAGTAAATGACAGTAAATAATTCCATTATTCTCAAAGGCTGCACATACTCTCACACTTGTCTTTGTATTTTCGGTTCAGGTCAGAAGGTCACTTTCATCATGACCACTTAGCTTTACTGCCAGTTGTGTTTCTTATTGCATTTCAGTGAAGTAGGACTCTGAAAATTGTGCAACCCTATACTATTGATTAAATCGAGAATCGAGATGAATCATGACACAAGGGTCATAATTGAAGCGCAGGATTCCCAAAGATTCCCACTGCTATTGTTTATATTGAGTTTCAGTGTCTATTTGGGGCTTGAATCTGATGCTGGGACTCTTCACCTGCTTCCACTGCTAAAACCTGATGTACTGTAGTTCATCCTGTGTGTTACTGTCAGTGACCACCACGTTGTCCATGTAGTCCTACAGTGTTTCTATGCTCGTCTGTTAGATGCATCTTTGTCTTGATCACGTGTCTTTCCTGTTTCTTCCTGCTCCTGTCAACTTTTTTATCCTGTGTGTGTATGCCTTCTTGTGCATGTGCCTACTACTGTGTCTGTGTCTGTCTGTGTGTGTGTGTGTGTCATGTGACAGCAGGGAAGCCAATAAGAAAAACGCCCACCTGTTCAGGTAGGACAGCTGTTGGGGGTTAATGACACCTACAGATTGTACAGCTGTGGCAGCAGATTTCAGGTCGCCTTGGCCTGATGTAGCCGTGTAGGCGGAGTTAGCAATAGGCACCCAGCACTTCCACAATTTATTTTTTTTATAAAAAAGCATCTGATATGCTCAAAATGTATCATATCTCACCGGGATGCACACATTTATATTCATCCATGTTTGTAATATCAGAAAATGGAGCATGTAAATATTGGTTATGATATTTATTTGGTGGATTGGATCAAAACATTCCTAGTAGCTCTATTTATATGAAGTGCTGACTCCATCTACCTGGGCAAGCTTAGTTATATTCTGCTGAACACACAGGCAAAAACATTAATAAACGGAGTTCAGTCCATTCAGATCGTTGAGATTTGATAAGACAATGCATCTAATCATCATGATCAATTTATGCCTCAATTAATCTTATAGATTAATCTTTGTGTCCCAGAATCTGGGGTGACCTCTTCTTGTTTTGTCTGACCGAAAAGTACCGAATGTGAGGAGCAGTTCCTCACATTCGAGCAGCTAGAAGCAGCGACAGTTGTGGCTACAAAAGAGATTACTCAAGGATCTCATTTGTTGTATATTAGTTTTCTCACAATATACGTAGTCATTAATACTTGTCTGTAGAGGTGCAGTAGATCAATATCTCCAAGTTTTAGTAAATCTCAACAAATGTCTCTGGATGGATTAATAAGTTTGACTTTGTGTTGCGGCTGACTGTCCAGTTACTGGACCTCTGGAGTAATACCAAATCACTTGAGTGTTTACACTGTGTCCTTGCGTCATACACCCTTAAATAAATATATTTTTGGAAGTCCAGGCTGCTCTGTGTTTACAATCTGTCTGAGTATAAAGGGCGTGGGGATGATCTGTGTCCTTTTACTTCAAGATGAGTGCTTTTCATTCTTCTCTCTCTTTTCTCTGTCCCTTTCCCCCTTTATCTGCTTTCTCCTTCTTTTCTGTCATGCTTCGCTTTCAGCCCCTTTGCTGCTTGGTGAGTTTTCCCGTCTACAGCTTTCTTGTTGCCTCTCATGCAGTTCACGTTCCCACTCTCCCTCCCCAACACATCTGACTCCTCCCTTGAATCTTCTGCCTCTGACCTCCCTCTCTCCTCCGATGTTGCTTTGTGTCTAATTCTAAGCTTCCCCCCGTTTTCTCTTTGGCCTGTTCCATCACCTCAGACCTCCCCTCTCCCAGTCCAACCAGCCCTCCCAGAGCATTTTCTGAACCACCTTGTTTAGTAGCGTTTCATGCTAACCCTCTCTCTCTGCCATGTCTCCCACACAGGCTCAGCAGTCTGACCATTGGGGACTCGGAGCGCAAATCCTCTGCCACCCAGCAGAGGGAGCTGTCGGTCGACCTCTCTGTTGAGAGTACGGGTAATTGGGACTCCCCACGCTGGTTTATGTTTTGTTTAAATGTCACCTTTTTATTTTTATTTTTTTAAATCCCTCTGTCCTCCTCTCCCAGGTCCTGGTCTTGTCCAGAGATGTGTGGTCGTGCAGAAGGACCAGCTCGGTTTCGGCTTCACAGTGTGTGGAGAGAGAGTCAAGCTGGTGCAGAATGTCCGGCCAGGTGAGACCCGTGCACAGCTGATGTGTTGTTGTTATTTTACTGACAGATGCTCTACAAAATTGCCAGGAAAATATGTTTTGCCTCCTTTTTTGTTCATATATTGAAACACACAGATTTTGTGATTAAATTGACTAAAACTTGTGATCATCTGATCATCTTCACTGTAGGCATGTATAAAAGTTGATCTCGTGCCCAGATATAACTTTGTTATAATATTGCGCTATATAAATAAAATTGAATTGAATCTTTCCAGGCGGTGCAGCCGTCAAGGCCGGGGTCCAAGAGGGAGACCGAATCATAAAGGTTTTAACTTCGTTCCATCGCAGACACTGAATCTGAGACTTACTGGGTTCTTCCTGTTTTTAGTGTTGCTGATGTTCCTTCTGTCTCCACCTCTCAGGTGAACGGCTCGCTGGTGTCCTCCATGTCCCATCAGGAGGTGGTGAAGCTCATCAAATGTAAGTTTGAAATAAGTGTGATTGTTGTGTGTAAAAGTGCCAGTTTTTTATTGCTTGATGTGTTTATGTGATTCCATAAAATTTTGTCTTATCGTCCCATAGCTGGAACATACGTAGCTCTGACACTACAAGGACCGCCCCCTTCAGCCACCTCCTTGCCCTTAGAGCCCCTCAACACTGACCTCGCATCCAATCAAAGAACGTCTCTGGGTGGGGAGGCCCCACCCCCTCCACCTCCACCCTTGCCGTCTGGACTGAGCAGCACCCCTTCCCAAAGAATCACTGGACCCAAACCACTACAGGTGAATGAAGTCATATTAAGGACTGATTGATTTATATTAAGCTTTGAAACTGATAATATGTAGGTACTTATATTTCTATTGTAAATGTGTCTTTTAGGACCCAGAAGTACAGAAACATGCCACTCAGATACTCAGGAAAATGCTGGAGCAGGAAGAGGCTGAACTGCAGGTAGACACACACACACAAACAAACAAATAAGCACTTCTGACCCTGTAGATGCAAAGAAAACAGAATTTCCATGTAAGTATCCATAATGTCTCACGTTATTATATACTGCGGTCTTCCACATCACTTGTTGCATCATGCTGCCCGCAGAATTCATTGTGTAGCTAAGATCTCTCTTGATAACGTATTACAGGAATTGCTGGAGGAGCAGTTGAGGAACCCGTCGCCGTCACTGGAGGAGCGGATTGAAAGTGCCAAGAGGAGAGCTCACCAAGTCAGGGTCAAGATTCAGCAGGATTTGGTGAGGAGACGTCTCTTTTATTATTATTAAAAAAAAAGTTTTTTCTATATTCACTGAAAACCCCTTTATATATTTAACATTTTGATTTTCCAGCGCAGAGGAAGTAGAAGTGGAATTTGACTACGGAAAGTGTTGGCATTGTCTGACACCAGACAAACTAAAATAAAAACACATGGTTACAGTCGTCACACTCGTCACGTGACCAGATAATCTCTCTGCTTGCATTACGTAGACAACATGACATAATGGGGTTTAATACATTTGCCTGCTCACAGTGTCAGATTGTAGTTTAGACTGCGTGTCAGTGTTGTGTCTACGGCCTGCTCTGCCGTAGATGCCTTGCATAATTCACCTTTACAGCCGGCGCTGAAAATGAACTGATGCTTTATTCTGCTTCTGCAGGACGGAACGCGATCAGACAATGCCGCCAGCTACGTCATAGCAGGAGAAGGTTTGTATCTCTTTCATCTGTTTTCATGAAATCGGTGGTCTGGAAAGTTTCACACTGGTCCGAGTATTTACCACGCAAAGTTGCTGGTTTAATCCGTCTACATATCAAATATCAATACACACAAACAAGCCAAATAAACGGAGATCTCATAATTTGTAGTATTAGATGTTATGGCCCCACTCACTACCCTTAGAGGACCCTACATACACTTCAGTATCATTCTTAAGGCCCTGGCCCAAAATAATACAGCCTTTTATGTTTTAAGTTGTTTTTCTTCTAATCCCCAGAAATGGCTTCATTAATTTATTAAATGAGGCCATGTGCAGTAAAATGTAAGTGGTTTCAAACTGCTCTGTGCTTTGGCAGGTCGACTATCAATGGACTCAAGCGAGGGAGACATGGAGGTAGGCTGCACTGTCTTGTCTTCTCATGAACTAGTGAGATTGTTCGTGTACGTTTGTTGTGTATGTGATGGTCCCACTCATCCCGTCCCCCCTCCCCCCCTCCTCCTCCTGCTCCTCCCCAGGCCTTTGAGAGTCCCCACTCCTCCCCCTCATCCTCGTTCAGGATCCCCCAACACCGACGGCAGACCTCCGACACACACACCCTGCCTGATTCGGTGAGAAGGCCACATGCACTCGCACTCACAATAAGACAATAAGAGATCCTCACATGCAGCGTAAACACACGTGTGCATATATATATAATCACGCGCTCCCTCTGCTCGGGTTCTACTGCACAGCGACTCCTCTTCATCTGCTCCTCTCCATCTCTGTCATGCACCACTGTGACTTGAGTAGCTGTTTAAAATGTATGAGACAAGTCACCCGACTGCTCTGAGCACCGCATGCGCAGTACACGAACGTAAAGCAGCAGAAGTGCTCGGACCTGCTGTCAAGTGTCCTCGGGTGGGCGACTGAGTCCATTTCTTCACATCTGTGTGTGTGCGTGTGTGTTCAAAGGACGGAAAGGCCCAGATCATTGGCCCCGAGGAAGAGGATGAAGAAGATGACGGCTATGCATTTAATGAGGTGAGACGGACATTTCTTGTGACTCTGATGGAGCCGCGTTGATGGGATTTCCAGCTGTCTTTCTTTTGCCGGCTCTATATTTTCCTGCATGTCGCTCTCCCTCCATCTACGCAGTCATTCACATGTTCCCCCCTTTTCTCCGTCTGTCTCTCAGATGGACGGTCCGTTCCAGGACATCGAGTTGTTGAAGTCGCGGCCGGCACACATGGCCGTGTTCATGAGATATGTCTTCACACAGCTCCTGGACCCCAACCCTCTGGTCAGTCTGTGTTGTACTTCATGTCAGATTTGAACATGTGTAATTGGGTAACTGGTCTTTTTTTTCCCTTGTGTGTTCTTTGGGACTTATGACTTTTATCTACAACTTAATTTTGTTGTAGCATCTTGTCACTTAACTAAACGAAAACCTTGATTTTCAACATTTATCCGTGTTAGCTTGCTAACATTCATGCTTATGTGTGTGTACGTCAGCTGTTTTACCTGTCGGTGGAGGCATACCTCGGCTCCAGTCCTAAAGACGCCCGCGCACTTGCACCTCAGATCTGCTCCCACTTCCTGGACCCAGACGCTGTATGTGCCAGCATGTCTTAATCATTCATTAATTTGGATGTATATTCCTTTCTCTGTTACATCCCAGTCCTCTGGTCTTTGGGAAATGTTTATGATGCAGTACAACTTTTTTTCTTTTTAGCCCCTGAAAATCAAAGTCCGAGAGGAGTATCTGACAGATATAGGTAAGACAACTAAAAGCTAGTTGAGGTGCAGGCTTGCTCAATTTGTATGCATTACTATATCGATATTTATGCCTCCAGTCAATGTTTTGTGTGTCTTTCATGTGAGGCAAAAACAGTGAACTGGAAATTTGAATTGTGACTGATTTTAATTCAACGGTTGAGGCACACGGCTGTAATGATTACGTGAGCTTGTGAGGAAGTGTTCCCGCTGACTAAATGTTGTCCATCGTCCCCTCAGAAGGTCGACTTCATGCCCAAGAGGACATCAGAGGACCTCTGTCTGAGCTGCAGCAGCAGGTGCTGCCGGACATCCAGGACCAGATTCAGGACTACAGGTACATTTCTTCAGGTTATTGAGAAACATTACTGGGAGTCTGCCAGTGAAAGTTTGGGCTCAACCACCTGACACAAGATGTCGGGGTCGCATTAACCTGATAAACCTGTGTTTCTGTTGCACAGGAACAAGCAGATGATGGGTCTTGGCTCTCTGTTTGGGGAAGGAGACCTGCAGCAACTGGATGGAGACCCGGTGAAAGAGCGACAGGTGGTGGACAGACAGGTCACCGCCCTCTGGGAAATTCTGTGAGTGTGTCACTGACTCAGACACTGCTGTTGCGTCATGTTTTTTTCATGATACCAAAATCTGTAAGTTATTAGCATCTTTAGGGTCACGGTGAGGACACGTCCAAGTTGACTCTCCTTTGTCCAAATAATGTCCAACTAGAGAAAATCAGGTTTTATTAACATGTTTTGTGCCAACAGATAAAAATAAGATTTTTCCTGATTTTCTGGGTTTAAATCCACAACTAATTATACACGAGTTTACTGCAACATGTGGTTCTAATCATGAAGTGAATATTAACACACACACACACACACACATGCAAAGACTCTTAAACCAGGTTCGCCTAGCAACAGGGTCAGATGTTTGGAGCCCAATAAAATTGTTATTACAAAGCGACAGAAGGAGCTCACCCAAGTTATCATAACAAAGGTCACGAGCACAGCTGCAAAACCCCGGAAACCACATGACATTTACTTTATTGACTTTATACACACACACACACACACTCAGGCCGGTTCCTGTCACTTGACTGCTGCATTGCAGCCCGGTCCTTTGCACCTGAATGAAGTGGATTTAACTTTGAGGGATTAAACTGGATATCTCTTGGAAAGCCTGTTACTTCTTGCAGTGGGAGTTAACCGCCTTTTTATGTCTTTCTGTCCCCGCTCCAGATCAAAGCACGAAGAGGACAGAAGGTAAGACCAGTCTCTTGTCTGCTGGAGTGAAATGGTGATTTAACAGCCACACCTGTCTGAGCGATTTGGTTCATTCTTTTTTTTCTTTGTTTCTCCGTGTGGTCTGTTCTCCCCACGTTTCTCTCCACCATGTTCGTCCCCTCTCTCTCTCTCTCTCTCTCTCTCTCTCTCTCTCTCT
>JAVQJL010008014.1:0-17876 GCA_036024295.1 Nannoperca obscura
TGTGTGAGAGAGAGAGAGAGAGAGAGAGAGAGACGGAGAGGAGAGTGTGTGTGTAGGTTCAGAGAGGGTGAGAATGGAAATGTGATCGAAAAAGGTGGAAGAAGTAAAGGAAATACAAAGGGAGGACGATAAAGTGTCGTGTCTTTGCTCTCAGCTCAGGAATTACACGTCCGAAACATTTTCGCGCAAACTTGCTAAGAGTTGTCCTTACCGGCGCGTGGACTGAGCTCGAGGTGGGAGCAAGCGAGAAAAAAAATCTCCGGGATGGTGGACTCCCGCTTCCCTCGCGCTGGCGGCCCGGGAATCACGCGCCATTGAAGGGGGGTGATATTGTGCATGCGCTTTGGCTCCACTACGTGCACGCTCGGGTCGGTCGATGCGAGCACACTGGCGTGGCTCTCGGCCTCCATTTGCCAGTTTGTGTTTATGTTCGAGGGATTCACCGAGGCCCTACCGACGGCGACGACGACGTGCAACAGTTGGATGTTCACCGTGAAACGTTGTTATTATATCGCCCCCGTGGGCCACGAGGCGTTCAGCCGATGTTGAAAGGTGAGGCGTTAGTGAAACCTGCAACTTTTCCAACTTGGTGAGTGGTGGAGCGGGCGGCCTTCCTCTCTGCGGTGTGTGAGGAAGAAGGAGCTGTTGTGTTGTCAAACAACTGAAATTCTTAGCGTGGCTTTTTATTTTCGGAGGAAATATAGTTACACGGAGAACAGTGGGGAGTTAGCGTCGTAAACATGCCGGTAATAACCCATTTGATGCACTCGTTCGGTTTATTAACACCTTTAGACTTCAGCATCCGTGTGTTGGTGTGACTGAGTGATAAGTAGCATAAATTGACCCGAGAAGGGCAGGGCGGGGGAAAAGCAGGTTACGTTTTTAGCTGGTCCTGTGTCGTCGACGGAGATGATTTTATTTGGGCTGCAAAGGTAGAAACGATTTACGAAATGTCTGTTTTTAGTGTCTTATTCATACATCAAATACAGGTTTGTCCGAGCACTTCAGCCGTGTCCTCGGCTTGATGTTATCTGGCAGGCTATTGGTCCGCCAGACTAAAGTGGTCTCGAAGGCAAAGTCCACTTTTCTCAGACTGCGAAGAGAAATTAGATTTTAAACTACACTTACTTTACTTTTGTGCCACTTGTTAATGCATATAGTATTAGTCACATAATGGCGATTTTAAGGGGTGTGAGCCAAGGACATGGGGACCTATTTGCTTTGGTGTTTTATTCATTTCTTTTCTTAATTCCCACTACATTTTTCACCTGGTGGCTCAGTATTTGTGGTTTTGAGTTCTGGTCCAGATTTAATATAAGGTGTGAGGTATTTTGTTCTGTGCTCTGTTATTGCAAGTAATGGTGCAACATCATCACACCACAAGTTATCCTCTTCTTAATCTGATACCACAATAAAGGTCAAATTTGAGAAATATTTAAGCGTCCTCAACTCAGTTGACAAAGCAGGCCTCTTTATATAACTTGTCATGTTAGATATGGTCTATAAATACATTTGTTACTTATCCTTACACTGTAAAACAAGTCACCGACAGCTCATCAAAGGAGCACATATGGTCCAAGGTTGTAAATAAATGATAATTTATCCATTAGTAGCTAATACATTTTTCAGTAGGGTGTGGCCTACCCTAAAACTGCTCTGCAAATGTTGTATTCTTATTTGAACTCCTACTGGACACAAAGACCTGTCCTATGAATCAAGCAGATCAGATATCTTGGAAATGTGGCCAGGGTGCTCAATATCTTACAAGACATCTACACAACCAGCAACATGAGAAACCAATGGTTAATTTTTAAGTTCGTATGACATGAAAACAGTGCTTTGATATTGTCTATAGTCATCTCATTTCTTCATTTGACTTCACAGAAAATGTGGTTGCACCTTACATGTAGATGTTCAGTGTTTATCAGCAGCCACTACATCCCAGAACTGTCATGGGCACTGGTGGCACCTGATGTTGCAACACCACTGATGCTACAACTAGCTGAATCTTTGCCAGCACTCAGTGGCCCTATCTATTTACAAAGACCCTCTGAAAATGATCAAATAGATATATTTAACATTTTGTAATGTGAGATCAAGGCTAAATGTTGCAGTAAATAATACCAAAGTAGTTATTGCACACTTCTGGATCTATTGACTGCTGAATTTCTCCAGTTGTTTACATTTCCTAATGCCACTATTTGCTCTGCTTGGGTGACCTGTAATTGCTTTTATTAAAATTTTTTGGATAGTTTTTGGCTTTTAGTTTTGTCTGATTTTGTCACATCATTAGCCCTGAAATGTATGTTGAACTTCTGAACATCGCTGTATGTAATTAACATTGTTATTATTATATCATTTTCTGTTAGGTATCAAATGAAGTGGGGCGGCTGCAGGTTTGGTGATGCCTGCCACAGACACTGAACTCACATCAATGGAGGACCCCCATCCATTTGATAATGACGAGGGGAGCTTGACTAACACCCCCTCCTTAGTTCCTTCTACTACCGTTTTTTCCTCAACTCTTATTCCACCCACTACGAGACCTAATTTCACCAGTGAGGCTGTGATTGAGACAAAAGCTGTCTCCATGGCAAGTAATGACTGCAGCTCGGCTCTGTCTTCACCTGCTGAAGCTAGCCCAGCCAAGCCTGCTGTAACACCACCTGCTACCTTTGATGGGACTGTTGAAGCAAGCCCAGCTACCTCACATATAGCCTCAGCGTCAGACTCCCTAACATGCACTGGGACCAGCCTTATCAACATTTCAGAATCAACACCATCATTGCCCGTGTTGCCATCTACCACATTTGGCAGTCCAGACCTGGAAAATGACTTTCCTGCCGCGCTGACCTTCAAAGGTGTAAGCGTCACTCTGGAGAATAACAGTGTGTGGAAGCAGTTCTACGGCTGTGGGACTGAGATGATTCTCACTAAACATGGGCGCCGCATGTTCCCGTACTGCCGATATCGCCTGGCTGGCCTAGATCCTGAGCGGCAGTACAGTCTGGTCCTGTCTATAGTTCCATCGGACCAGTACAGGTACCGCTGGAGCACATCCAAATGGGAGATCACTGGACAAGCAGAGCACCAGTCCAGTCCAGGTCTGATCCTGGCATTTTCCCACCATTACTCACCCTGTCGAGGCTCGGACTGGATGACTAGCTTGGTGTCCTTCTACAAACTCAAACTGACAAATAATTCCCAAGATCAAGAGGGTCATATAATCCTGCACTCCATGCATCGCTACATTCCGAGGCTGCATGTGATACCTGTCCCGGATGGGGATGTACCCACACCTGACCGGCCTGTGGTTATGGGACCGGAAAGCATGACCTTTACATTTCCGCAAACCGAATTCATGGCTGTGACGACTTATCAGAACTTTCGGATCACACAGCTGAAAATTAGTCATAATCCGTTTGCAAAAGGCTTTAGGGAGGACGGGAACAACTCCCGCTTAAACCGGGTCACTACAGAGGCTCAACCTGTGGTGAAGACGGACACTCAGTCTTCTGATTTAAAACCTGCTGAAAACAAGGTGGAGGTAGTGGATCTGAGGTACGTTTTATATAGTTTTTATGTATTCTGTCTGCAACACACTCAGTGGCCACTTTATTAAGTTCACCTGTGAAATTTAATGCAATCCAATACAGCAGTTCATCCATAAGTGATAACAATAAGATAATAAGGTCCAGTTTTGATTGTCCCTGTCTGAGAGGTATTCATTTAACTACATGTTTAATAGTATTGGGGTAGGTTGCAGTGGTGTTGAACAGGACTAGAGGTGTTTCTAATGTTTTGCCCACCCCATTACACAGATGTGAATGGAAGAGAATATTAGAAACACATTTCAATACAGCGCAGCTCAGTACAACACCACCACTATCCACGACCTCAGTAATAAACCTATAGATGAGTTAGTACCTATTCGAAAGTTTAAACTGGCTATTTATAGGCTGAGCAAAGGTAGAATATGTGACAGAGCTGTTGCACTTGATTGCATTAAAGTGTATATGTGTACCTAATAAAGTGGACACAGAGTGTATTTACATTTGGTATTTGACTATGTGAGACTTTTGGAACCATTTCTGTCACTCACAAAAACAGAATTCCTCATGCTGTCCTAAGTTTTTGTATTTTAATGTTAGTGTTAAGAAAATTTAAGACTCATTGCTTTCGTCCTATTATAACTGTGGTAATAACTAACTAAAAAAAAACATAACCCAATCATTCAGCTGAAACAATGTGGCATGTCTCTGGTGATAAATTCTTGCAGGTCACTTTAAGACGACCACATTTACAGTGGGTAGGAAGAATAACTTGGAGTGGTCCTAAAACACCTTTAACAAAAGTAAATACAGGACACTTAAACAGGACATTTGTTTAACAACAACACAAACCCACCACCCCAAAAGCGACTACTGATTTGAACTGACATCTGTTTTGCATTCTCAACCAAAACGGAGGATTATATCGACGTGAAACAATGCTTTGCAAAGTAAGCATTTATTGTAGGGCTGTTGCATTGGGTTGGATGACATTGTGAGTTTTTTTGCCTCTGTGTTTCTGCTGTTATAGTCTCACACATACTATCTTGGAGGTCTGGCTCTGACTCCATTACCAGGTGTAGGATTTGTGGGATACTAGAATTTAAGCAAGTTATACAGTGACAATGATAAGGACATAGACACGAGCTGGGAAATAGGTGGTCTTTCATAAATTACTGCTGTAATTAGCCACATGCCATTTCATCACAAATGAATATATCTTCATAATGAGATCATCATTAAATCATTTTCACGTTTCATTTGTTTTGTATCCATAAATAGTCTTCCTTTTTACTGTCTTACAGCACGAAGAATCACACCGTCTCTCCTTCTCTCTCAAATGAGCAAGAGACCAGACTAGTCCTGAAGCCCATAATGTCTACTAATGCCACTAAGGATGTACCATATGTCCCCTGTATAAGGGGCAAGCATGCCCTTGGTGAGCTTGTGCTTGTCCAAAAACGTCCACCTGTGGAACCCAAGGAAGAAACCCATGGCATCCGTGTAACCCCTAAGGCGCAGCGAGAATTCAAAGTACCGCCTAAAGAGATATCCAAGAGTCCCATATCTGCACCGTCCACCCCGGGATCCTTGCCTGGGTACCGCAAGAAGAGGAAGAAGATCAACAGGCGTTGGGCAAATTCGCGGGGAAGAGACTGGAAAGCGGAGGCTGTCCCCCCTACGGTAGTCCACAGCCCATCATTGACTGTCGCTATGCAACCAGAGCTGGATGATGTAGAAGGCTTGCTGTTTGTATCGTTCACATCAAAGGTAAAATGCTACAAATAATTGCAAAGCATGCACTGCACATATCTGCTCATCCCCAAAGGATTTATATTAATTTGGTGCGATGTGAAATGTGGTGTCTCCTGCAGTCATCCAATCAATGTCAAATTAGTGTTTATTTATTTATTTATTTTGTTGTTGTTAGTTTTCACTGAATCTACACACATACCTGAGATTTTTTCTTGTTGCATACCAGAACAAGTTTGGGTGCACAGTAGTAAAAGTTCTGTAAGGTGTTAGTGTTTTTCTCAAATTTTGTCTAACGTGTTAATGTTCCTCTGTGTGACAGGAAGCTCTCGAGGTTCATGTCAGGGACAAGCCAGCCAATAGAAAATCGTCTGCATCTCCAGTTTCCCAAACGACACCGATGCAGTTGAAGCAAACAAGTAAGCAATGTAAAGACCTCTTTCATTTGGCTGACCTCCCCCCGTAACAAAGGCTTTTATGCAGTGCTGCTATGCTGTGAATGTTTTGCCCAGTTTAAGTGTTGCAAAAAAATCCTGCGTTGACCTTTTGTTTTTATTTAATTTAACTACCGTACTTTTCGGACTATTGAGCGGACCTGTATATAAGCTGCATCCTTTAAATTGGCACGCAAAATGACTGATCTGAAGAATTTAGTGTGAGTGACGAGCCTAAATGTATTGACGGCATGAAAAAAGTAGCGGCTTATAGTCCAGAAATTACGGTAACAGTGAATCTAATGTCATGTACACGGGCCTTGTGTTTCAGTGGAGGTGATCCCAAAGACGGAAGAGGAGAAGATAGCCGCCTTGGAGGCCGTGCTGCTGCAGGACCTCCGCGTTCTCAAACACAGACAGGTCATCCATCCTGTGCTACAGGAGGGTGAGTTCATACAAACACACGGTTGGTTGCATAGGCCATGCAAAGTTACATAGTGTAAATATTTCTTCTCTCGTTGACTCCTTTTTTGTCTGTTTTCTAGTGGGCTTGAAGTTGAGCTCCCTAGACCCAACCAAGTCCATTGACCTGCAGTATCTGGGGGTTCGTCTGCCCCTACCTCCCCCAACCCTACCAGAACAAGGCAATGCCACAGCTCTGACTCCTGGTGGTGAGTTAGACTGAACTTTGAGGAGAGTACATTCTTGTCCCGGGGCCCTTAATTGTCTCTGTTTTTATTTATTTATTTCAATTTCAGTTATTTTGAGTAGGCACTACCACTGCCCCCGCCCCCCTCCCCCCCTTCCCATCCCATCCCATCCCATCCCATACAATCTGTTCTGAACTTAACTGACAACATCAGTTAAATGTTTTACCATATTCTTACCTGAGGGTAGACAAGCCATCATGTCTGGCTTGTCTTAGTACATTAAACATGTTGTGTTCAGATGCAGACCTTAGGAACAGCGCTGTGGGCACACTGCTCTGTGCATATCCATAGATACATAAGGGAAAAGTGATGAGGGCCCTGTATTTCAGTGATGAAGGCGTGATATCAAGAATGGTTAAACATATTAACTTATTTATATAACACAAGCCTTTTTGGTCTCTTTCTCTCACAGTAGAATGGCTGAATAATAATCACCTCTTCCTGCAAGCCTCATCTGTGGTTTGTCAGTCAGGTCAGATTAGAGCCTTGTATGATCTCAAGATGCAGAAAGACGAAGTGAGGCAGGAAAGGGGTTGTTACTTTAAGAATACGCTTTTGAAATGGTCTAATTGTGTTTGAAATACTTGGGCCGGAGCTTTCCATCGAACAGGCTGGTGGGGGGTCTGGCACTGTGTGGTTTCTAGAACACTTCTTTTTGTGTTCTCCATACAGGATGGAAATAAAGTAACGTTAATCAAAGGTCTGTAGGTGTCTCCTCCTCCATGTGGTCAAATTCTCAGTATTCACAGTGTTAATATCACTGTGTTCTCCAGTCAAGTAGTATAATGACATAAAATGATTGTGATGTTAGATAAAATGTTGTTTAGTGTTTCTATATTTTGATACTTCTGAACTGAACCAGCTCACACTGTTTGAAAAGTTTTGCCAGAGGTGCCAAATGGTACAAATAACCAAGCCACAGGATGTGGTTTACATTGGTTTGTTACCTGGTTTCTGTCAATGAACACACTGTATACTTAAATAAATGTAGTTTTCTCCTCTAAAGATAATCCAATTCTGAGAAATCTGTATTTCTGCTGCAGCACTTGACGCAACATTGTGAAGCATTAAATATTAGTGCGCTGTGTTCTTGAACTGAAGGCTAATGCAGCATGTTTCCTTCACAGATGAGGGATTACCCTTCATGTCACGGACAGGAAAGACAAGTGACATGACAAAAATAAAGGGATGGAAAAACAAGTTCATCAGGAGCAAAGAAACGTGTCCTCCTAACTGTGATGGTAAGCTTTGCTCGCCTTGCTGTAGCTGCAGTGTCCCTTTTCTTTCGTGCAATGGGATTAGTAGAGTCATTACCAAAAGATTAACTGTACTGAAACCAACTGAATGTGCTTGTGTCCAATTAGTTTTTCCTCATTGATAAACGAAAATCTCTGTTCTTCCTCTCCGTAAGGATCACAAAAGAACCTATCTGCCTTCTGCAGCAACATGTTGGATGAGTACTTGGAAAGCGAAGCTCAGTATATCAGTGAGCGCGCTGCTGCCTTCCACACAAACCCGGAGGGCTCTGTGGCCTATCAGCTGCCCGCTAAAAGCTCCAGCTACGTAAAGACCCTGGACAGCGTACTCAAACATCGAAACGCTGCTTCCAAATTCCCAGTGGGGGCCAACAGACCGTGTCCCCTGTCCCACAAACCCCTCCTCTACACTGCCCTGGCGTTACCGGCTCCTCCTCTGGCCAGCCCTGTGACCCGTGTTCAAGCAGAAGCTCAGTCCATGCAGCAGTCTGCGTCTTCACATGCACAGCCCGGAGAAGCAAAGTCTGCTTCTGGGGCTAATTACACTAGTTCTGTTTCTCAGAGGTAAACATGTGTTTCTAATCTTTTTTAACTTTTTTTGGACATGTTTCTAGAAATTGAGTTGCAATTTTCCAGTTTCTGTGTACTTTATTAATTTCTTTAACTAGCTGTTATTAGGGCAGCAAATAATGATTATTTTAATTATCGATTGATGTGATTATTTTGTGATTGAATTAGAAAATAGTAGAAAAATATCCATCATAATGTCCAACCTACAGTCACAATCCAAAAATGTTCTGTTTACTATGATGTAAGACAAGGAAAAGCAGCAAATCTTCACATTTGAGAACTTTGAACAATGAAAGTGTTTGGCATTTTTGCCTCAAATCGATTACCAAAACAGTTGCCAATTAATTTTACTGTAATTGAGTAGTCCTTAATTTCTTGAATGGATCAGCCAGAAAATGTGTTAAAATGTGTTACTTGCATACCTACGGACTGTACAAATGTTGAAAAATCGATATAAATTCTCTTTAAGCTGTTAGAGTTTTGATGCTCACTTGCTCTGACTTTGTCTGAAAGTGAGATCAGCTGTGAGGTTTCCTGCTTTCCATTCTAACATGCTTCCTTTTGATTCATATAAAAGGAAGTACAAGCAAACAATATGTTTTTTCTTTGTAAATTAAAATGAGAAACACTAATCTGCTCAGCCCATCCTGTCTCTTCAGATTATCTACAAACCACCTAGGGGTCAGCCAGAGACCAGCTGTGAGCTTTGGGCAGAACCAAGGGATGACACACAAGCCTCCAGGCTTCACTAAGTTCCAGTTCAAACTGTTGCAGATGGAGATGGGAGCCCTGAACCAGGGTCTGAGCAGAACACAGCTGACTCCGGACAGAGTATCAGTGGCTCTGTCTGTAATGTTGACAAAACAGGTATGAAGCATACTCTACCAGTGAACTCTAACAGGGTTCACGTACAGTGCTTTTTGCCACATTTGTCACTTAAACTTTGAAAGTAAATGTTGCTTTATTAATATAAAATGTAAACCAGTAAGTAAGGGGTATTGACAACAATGATAAATAGACAAAGAGTTCTGATGACTCTCCTTTCCTTTTCAATCAGATGCTGCCCAGTCAGGTCTTAAAAGTAGCCCAGTATCCAAAGTCTAAATCTGAGGGGCCTGAATGTGGTCAGAATTTCTGCACACTGGGCTGTGTTTGTTCCAGTCTCCAGCACCTGAACAGAGGTCCTCTCCACTGTCGGCGGCCTGACTGCATGTTTGGCTGCACTTGCTTCAAACGCAAGATCATCAAGCAGTTGACAGCACAGGAGAGCGAACAACAGATCCACCCTGTTTACTGTGAGATCAAGTTATTTTGTCTACCTTGTTTGTTTGTTTTTTATTCTGATTGCTATATGTCTACAGTGATTGACTCAAAACAGATGGTTGTAAATAGATTTTATTTTTGACTACTTTTTAAATACGTTGTCGAAGCAACTGGATCACTGCATTCTTTCACCCATAACATAATTTACCAGGACTGCAGCATTTTATTCAAAGGTGTCACATTTTTAATACAGAACTTCCTCGCATAGATTTCAGTTTTTTAGCTTGTTTCCTGCTCAGATTGTTCACAACCCTCAGAAACTCAGAAGTGTTAATGAGATGCTTTTATCCCTCCTCAGCTATGACTAATATGGAACATGAGGTCCAGCCTCGCCCGGGCTCCCATACTAATAAACTGTGGGACCACAACATTCATGATCTGGATCCAGAGCCACTCTTCGCCCCCAAAAGTGCTCCTTTGTGTTCAGTCCCTTTAAAGGCCATAAAACGCACCAGTGTACCACGTCTAACGGAACCGGTAAAATAAAATCTCTCTTTTTGGAGATAATAGAGGCTATTATACGTTTTGAAAGTGTAAAAACACGTGATTATATTTACATTTCCCTTTTGTCCCTTTTTAAAAGTTTAAAACTTAAATAAAAATCCTGGTTTCAGATTCGAGAAGAGGATAAGGATCCGGTGTATAAATACTTGGAGAGCATGATGACATGTGCACGTGTACGTGAATTCAACAGCAAGCCTCCTCCTGAAGTCACCATAGAGTCTAAGATCACTGAAACCTCCACACCAAACACCAAAGCAAAACCACACAAGACAACCACTGATGATCTGCCGAAAATGTACTACAGAAGTATACTGGCTGTTAAAAAAGCAGGTAAGGAACCAGAGGAGATGCAATATGTACATCAGTTTGTTTGTGCTGTAAATGTTTGACTAGCCACTGAAAATGAAATCCTTAAATCTTGTTATGTAGCTATTCTTTAGTATTCATTGTGTTTTCCTACTCGTGGCTGGATGACGTGCCTTTGTTGCTAACCACTACCATAATGCATCATGTCCCTCCAGCAGAAAACACTTCTCAGAGCACCACATCCAATGAAACGGAAGCGAGAAAGCAAATCGAGATTCAGTCAGTGTGTCAGTGGGACAAGGACCGCAAAATGGTCCTGGAAGCTTTATGTCGACGCATGAATCAGAACAGGCTGTCTCAGCGCTTCTGCATAGGACCTTACCGCATCCGCCCGGTTGCCAAGATCTTCATGCGGAAGCCCAGCGGCTCCATCGTCACTTACAGGGTAAGTCTCTGAAGAGTAATGCATCCGTGTAGCAGTAGTAAGGGATTCAAGTCCAGAATCTGAATGTCATGATTTTAACCGATGATCCAAAACAGACCAACCCCTTTATATTATAAGCGCTCAGTGATTGTCCAAATGGAGCGTTTGTCCTCATTTCATAACTTGAATTAAAAAGAAATCTCCCACTCTTCTAGTTACACATCAGTAAACCATCAAAAGCCAGCGACAACGACGAAGACACATTTGATGACAGCGATGACGAAAAGCATGTCAATAAAAGCCTGGAGGGGGACACTGATGCAGAAGAGGAAGATGGCCAGGAAGAGCCAGAGATGCGGTATGGTGTCACACCCTTCCTGAGTGGAGTGTTACCTGCTGGCAAACTGAGAGCCAGGACCAAACCTGTTGGCTGCCAAGCACCTGGACTTATACAGGTCAGGCACAAGGAAATGCAGTTTACCTACATTATTAATATGGCAATACATGACTGAAAGCTTTAATATTGTTTGTCCTTCACAGGTAAATGGCAAATCCTACAATCAGGCCAGACTGTTGCTGGGGAACATGGGATCTCTACATCCAGCCAACCGCCTTGCAGCATACGTCATAGGCCGACTCCACGCACCTGCAGACGTGTCTCTTAAAAACTCTCAAAAATCAGACCCTACAGACAAAATCAACACTCCTGGTACTCTGCACATAAAAGCCGCTGGCACAGTAGTGCCTCCAATTATAACTGCAAGAAAAACCAGTGATCTAAAGACGCCAGCACAACCACCAGGTAAAACCGCCTCTCTGTTCCTGGACTCCAGCACAAGCACTTCATTTTTAACTGATTGCTCCCCAAAGGAGGGGAAAGTAATCAACTCGAGGACCCTCCAAAACAGACACACCTGCAGCTACTGCAGAATATTGAAATCATCGAAGAAACTAAAGATAATGAAACCATCACCTAAGGTTTATATGCTTAAGAATCTAGTTTCCATGGGATCAGTTAGTCAGTTTTGGCCAGGTTCCTGGTAAGTTAAGGGAGAAGAAACTTGTGTCTGTGTGTTCTTTGATTTTTAGATAGTTATTTCTTTGTCTCACCACTCTGCGCTTCATTGTCTTGTTTTTTTCAGTTCAACTATTCCAGCCAGACTCTTGGAGAAAGGGATCCATCAACTTGCAGCAGCATTTGCAAAACTCCTCTACTGTCAACCCCGTCCAGACGTTTGTCTCGGGCCAAAGCAACTCAGTCAGCCTCTTCCAGAACAGCTCCACGTCCTCGCCTGTCTCTCTCACCGTCTCGCCGTCGCTCAAAACCCCCAGCTTCTTAGGGCAGAGTGGGACCTATTCATTCAGGATCTGCCCTCCAGCTAACCCTGGCACCAGAGACCAGAACCTACAAGGAGTTACCTTGCCCGGGGGCTTCACCCTCATTCAGCTTCCAAAGCCTGGAGCTGATGGAGCGGTACAACAATCAGAATCTGTGAACACTAAAATCATGGCTGGTACGGATAAAGGCCCGCCACAAAAGGACGCTTCGTTTCATTTTGGCCACTTAGCAGCTAATTCAGATCCAAACTGGCTTGGAGCTAATGACATATCAAGCAGGAGATCGGTGGAGCCTGGATCCTCCCCTGAGCTGATGTGTGATGAGAAGATGCCATCAGATGAGAGTGACTGCAAGCCGGAGTCAAACCCGGATTTCGCTTCAGAGGACTTAAGCTCCGACTCCTCAGACTACTGCAGAGAGGGTGACGAGGACGTAAGTGCCAGGGCTAAGAAATTTTCTTGTTTACAGTTAAACACTTCTTCCTCTTGCTGAACATTTTTTTAAATGTCAAATGTGAATTACAGCGCATCAAAATATAAATACATTTAAACAAATCAGCTTATCTAATCCTGTGATTGTTGTAATTGTAGTTGTTCACTGTTACATCTTTAAAAACTGAATGTTGTTTTCTTCAGGAGGAAGTGGTGGACATTGAAACCGTAGAAGAAGTGAGACAAGCAATGGCCATCGCTAAAATGAAAGAATCTGTCATCAAGTCATTACAGGAGTCACGGTAATACATGTGAATGTGTGTGCTTGGAAATGAAAGGCTACACATTACTTGGACTTGTGCATTTTGGTTCTGCCATCGAATGAAAAGTATTGTTCACTTTTTCTCTCCTTCAGAGATTCCAGTGATGACTTTGGATCAGTGAAGGAACTCAACATCCAGGTACAGCCTTTTCCTCACTGTAGCACCCTTGTTCCCATGCAGCAGCCATACAGCCAAATAGACTTTATTAATATTATTTCCAAAGTCATTATTTTAACAAAGCCAATATCGAGCTCATATCTTCTCTCAATAAACTTGGAACGTGTAATTGGTTTTATCTTGTGCTATCTGTTTTAAGTACAGAGTCAGTATTAGTTGTATTTACCATCACCTCCAATGTCTCTCCATTCCAGGATGAGGTGGACGATGGACTTGATGAGTCTAAGGATAAAAGGAGGCGAAAGAACCACACGGTGCTAGAAAGACAAAGGCGATCCGAGCAGCGGACCCTCTTCGACAAACTCCAGACTGTGCTTCAGAGTGACCCCAGGGCCCCCAGGCTCCGCCTTCTCTCATTGGTCAGTTCCACATCCTGCTCAGCCAGGATTTCCTGGTATTCAGTTACGATGGGGCGAATACTACTAGGAAATAACATTAAAAAGTATCCTTTTTGTATATCCCTACAAGTAAATGCAAATATTTGCAGTTCTGTGAGACGCTTTTGAAGCAGAACATCAAAGAAGCCAGAAATTGGCCACTGCTTTCATTATAATAGAGAGGCTAGATATTTCAAGGCCCATAAAACTTAACTAAGATTTAAAGTATTTCTCCGTAACATTAAAAATCAAATAAAAAGCTATCAAATTATAAGTTTAGAAAAGCATTGTTTAGTATTATTTATTAAGAGTTTATTAATCAGGACTGTGTGGGTGTGGCTTGATCAGATTTGAATGACAGTGGCCTAGCAACACGAGCAAACAACCCCACAACTGTCATGGCATTTTTGATTCAAATGTTGCTCAGTCCTGATTGGTTCACAGAAATACGTGACATCACATTTTTCCAATATGTCCACTTTGAAGCAGTGAGAGAAAGAACTCAGACAAAACAAAACACTGAAATCTCTTGTGTGAAATACCCAAATCAGTTGGAACTTTGTGTTCAACCCCTATCGCTCATGGCAAGAAACTGGGAGAGAAAACAGGTTTTCAGGGCCTTAAGATAATTATGGCTGTAGTGCCAGAGAATAGAATTTGTGCCACTTGTACATGTGAACATTTGCAAAATAATTCAGCAGTAAACCTCAAAACTTGTTTGATTTACCACTTCTAGCAAACGTGGTTTTAGCTGCACATACTTCACATGCAAACTTAACAAACTTACATTTAGTCTACACCCATAAAAACTCAGAATAGAACGCAGGCGTGTTTGAATCACTTAAGATGCTGAGTGATTTACCAAATGTACTCACGTTATGTAGCTGTCTCAAAGATCTGTGCAGATCTGTGTCAACAATTTCCCTCATTGGTATTCGTAGTTGTTCAAGTTTGACAAGATAATCTATTCACAGCTCCGTGTCACCATCCTCACTTTTGTTGTGTTTGCAGGCCCAAAAAGAGATCCAAAATCTGGTTGAGACCTCCAAATGCCTGGAGGAGAGAAAGAGGAGGCTGACTCAGATGCAGTCTGTTTATGTGAAGGAGCTGTCCCTTTTGTCTGGTATGTATAATTTGTGTTTTTCTACTTTTGGGCTGATTCATTTACTGTTTCAATGGTAATCTGTTGATACTCCTTTATAACATCTGTCACTGCCACCAAATCTTCTGCGCGTGAGTCTTTTCTTGATCTGATGGTGACTTAGATCTTGAATAATGAGCACCGTAACACAGTTGTTGCTCTGAATAACGACACGTTTTCTCAAATGTTGTAGATGTTAACATTTAAAAAACAAATGTGATGTTGAATGGATAAATAAAATGTGCGTGCCTTTACTGAAGCTTTTGTCACGTGAAATATCACTTTTTTTTTAGGGAAGACAGATAAGCTGATTAAACACAAGCTGAAGGAGATCTGCACCAGGCAGAAGAGGAGAGAAAAGACGATGAAATGGAGGCCTTTCTTTTCCCATCTGCTCCAGTCCAGAGCTGCTCTTCTGCAAGCCACAAATCGACAGTCCAAGCCCAAAGCTACGCCCCTGTTACAGCCCGACTTCTGCGTGGCTCCATCTCCAGCTAGCCCACACACGACTGCAGACCAAAACGGTGTTCAGACGCTCGTGCCACATCCTCTGCCTCAGGCAATGTCTTCTCCAGCCCAGGTTGAGGTCACTGCACCCTCACCATCGGCAGAGAACCAGCCAGGTGAACCTGTGGCCTCAGTCCAAGGTGGTCAACGTCAGCCTAAGTTTGAGGGCCAACAGGACACGATGCCCAATTCCCAAACTGAGTGCCAGCCTCAAGTCACCGCAGCCCAGGATGAAGCCTCATCTACATCCTCAACACCCAATTCCTGTTCCACAAACTCTGTTCACCTTCCAAAGCCCTTTGCTCTTCCTCTGATCCGCTCCAAGACCGGCAGAATCATACTA
This sequence comes from Nannoperca obscura, assembly GCA_036024295.1. NCBI lineage: Eukaryota > Metazoa > Chordata > Actinopteri > Centrarchiformes > Percichthyidae > Nannoperca > Nannoperca obscura. The sequence continues at coordinate 15,469 of JAVQJL010008014.1, forward strand.
CCTTCATCTCTGAAACCAGGTAAGTTAAGACACTCTGCTCTGGCCATGATTTAATCCCTCAGTCAAATTCTATTCTTCTATATGTATTATTTGATTTTTACATAAATGTTTTCTTCTGTTCTCCAAGTTGGTCAAGGCTTCTACACACTCATGGTTATGAAAGCCAAGCAGAAAGCAGAGGAGGATGAGGATAGCTCTTCAGCTAATATGCAGCCCTCTGATGTGGACTCATCCAAGAACCAAGAGAAGAGTTTCACTGAATCAGACCCTTCTTCCGATTCAGAAAGCAGTCGTATTTTGGAGGAGGACAAAACAGTACAATCCTCAAACTCTGAACCATATCGTTCAGGTGTAACAGCGCCCCTGGCTGAGCTTGCCCTCCTTAACAAATCGATCTTTCTGCCTTCAATGGCTCTGCAAGCTGTGGAGAACAGCCATGAGGGGGGCACCGCGGTGGGTTTAAACAAAACACAGACAACTGCCCGCTTGACTTTTAAGCTTGTGCCTCCTTCTGTCGAGCCAGAGCCGGATCCTAGCCCTCTTGCAGTCCGCCGTCCCAGAGGCAGACCCCGAAAGAACCCTGTTACCCCTGTTAGTGACAAAGAAAAACGTACTGTGCTAGAGGACACCAGTAAAAGTGTCAGTGAAAGTGAAACATCTGTTCTGGTTGAAGAGAGACAAAGTGAAAAGACTACTGTGGAGGTGACCAAGGCACCAGCTGAGCACACCCCAGGAAGGGTTCGTGCTAACCCTGTGCCAGCCAAACGAGGCAGAGGAAGGCCTCCGAAGAAGAAGTCGGCACAGCTGTGGAGTCCTCCGGTTACGCGGGCAGGAAGCAGTCCATCTAAATCCAATGAGGACAGCGACGAGGACATGCCTGTCAGACTGTCCCGCAGTTTTAAAAGCCCTGGTACTACACCCAAGGATGGCTCTGCAACAAGCACCGTGGTTAGAGATATGAACACGTCTCGGCCTTTAACCCGAGGTGCTTTAGGAAAGGACTTCCCCAGTGCCAAGAAACGCTCCTGGATAGACATAGAAAAGGAACTGGAACCAGAGCTTGAATCTGATTCTGAATAGTCCTCGTATCTTCCTCTCAGCACAGAAGCCAATGCACACAGTCACGTGACCTCAGCTAACCTCAGAGCTTGATGCTGCTCTTTTCTGTGCACAAAACTCAGTGGATAATGAATATAGGAGAAAGCATTAATTGACCGGCTGAATGTATAAATAAAATGAAGGGTAACGCCCACATTCAGTTTTGATATTATGTTTTCTAAGATTAAGATACAATTTTTTCTCTAACTTGCCTACATTCATGTTTACTTCACGTCAGAAACAGGATATTGAGATTTATTCTAATGATATTTTTTTGTTGGAGTCATTTATTACCGATCTGTCTTATGCAAATGAAAATAAAACTGCACAGATTGTGTAAAACCAGTATGTTAAGCCTTACAGTGTAAGTGAAATATCTGCATCCTGAATAGGATCAGACAATACACTGCTTCATTAACTCTGTAAAATGTAAATGTTAACTTATGTCTTTTCCATTTTTATTGAGATCTAGTTTGATGATTTTTAAGCTTTTGTTTTCTGTTACTAACTCAGTGAAAATGATCTGTAGTAGCACTTTATATTTTTGGTAGTAACCACCCACGATGTCTGACATCTTTGCTTTAATCTGTATAGTAACAGTAGTGATCTGCACTCCGGGGAGTTAGCTCATTAATATGCATATAAACCTGATGTGTCGTAAGCAATCAAGATAAAAGCTATTAGCCATATATTGTATCTGAAAATAACTTTTTATTTCTTTTTTAAGTCCAATTTTCTTTGTGGATGATTTTGAAACACTGGCTGCCCTGTTACTTCAGTTAAATAGAAAATGTTAATAAAAAATGTGAAAAATCATATGGCCTTTTAAAATAAAATAAAAACTACAAGCATTTATTATGTCACCCTTCAGTTACTCAAAAACATACCTTTTGTATCAGTTTCATCATTTTGAGACACCAAATATAGCTGATTTTGTAAATAGAGATTAAAAAACATTTGTCTAGGAGAAAAAACACTTAACTTAGTTTATAACACTTGTTTGATGCCCTGCACATTGCCACTACTTTATATCACAGAAATCTGATACATTAAAAAGTACATAAAGCCAGGGAGACACTTCACGAAGGCCTTATGTCGGACCACATATGTATGGTTGTGGTGAAGAGCATCTCATACCGGTAAAAGTTATGAGCTTTACCACAAAGGCTCAATTCAATTCAATTCAAGAGTGGAGAGAGAGAGCAGGAGGAAGGAGAACATACAGTAGTACAGTATAACAGTAATAGCAACATTGGCGGTTGAGCAGGAACACGGGGGCAGCAGGAGCAACCACAGATCCAGACTCTACA
>JAVQJL010008038.1:0-15643 GCA_036024295.1 Nannoperca obscura
CCAACCTGATGGAGCTTGAGAGGTGCTGCAAAGAGGAATGGGTGAAACTGCCCAAAGATAGGTGTGCCAAGCTTGTGGCATCATATTCAAAAAGACTTGAGGCTGTAATTGCAGCCACATGTGCATCAACAAAGTATTGAGCAAAGGCTGTGAATACTTATGTACATGTGATTTTTATTTTTAATAAATTTGCAAAATTCTCAAAAAAACTTTTTTCATGTTGTCATTATGGGGTATTGTGTGTAGAATTTTGAAGACAAAAATGAATTTATTCCATTTTGGAATAAGGCTGTAACATAACAAAATGTGGAAAAAGTGAAGCTCTGTGAATACTTTCTGGATGCACTGTATGTTTTTTTTCTTCTAACAGAACACACACACGCTTCAAAAGACTTGCAGAGAAGAGCATTTTTGATTATCATTTCTTCCCCTGAGCCATAGAAAAGGTCATGAGTTGAAAGGGCTCGTAAAAACTGCTTCTGAGGAGAATATTAATGTGCGTGTGAAATCTATAGGTATAATCGCTGATAAAGATAGGGATTGGGATAGATATCCTCCAAAAGGATCACTGACAATATAATTACCTTTGATCATACTGCATAAGTCATGAATTAGAATCAGTGGAGAAAACAAACAAAAACATACATGTAAAATTAATACTACATACCAAACCAAAAAACACCAAATGTAAATATTTACACTAAGAAATCCCCCAAACAATCAGTAACAATAGAGGTTAGAATGTAGACCCAGAAGACAACATATCTGTTGCCCAGCAAACATTTTTTGCACATGGGTTACTAATAACAGAAAACTTGGTCTAATCAGGTGACCTCCTAAAGCAGTGACACTTTTCAGTGAATGAGGTGTCATACATGGAGACATTTGTAAATGCAGGAATCTTTTTGAATGCGAAAATGATCAGATGTGAGAAGTTGAAGTAAAAAATCTAAGTATCTAAGTAGTTTCAAATCTTGTTTTTCAGTTACAAATCTTTTTTTCAGTTATCTGTTATCAGTGTGCTGACAGGTGACCCCCCCCCCCCCCCATGTAGGTTACATAACCTTTTATATCTGTGTCACTCCGTCTGACAATGGTTTCTATGTTTTGAATACTGCAGTCATGTCATTATGGTTATATGCACTGGTAAAGACTGAAAATAACCAATCATCATAAAGTATTCAATCACTAATGTAAACAAGAGGACAAATGGCAAGTGCAATCGTAAGTTAATTTTAGGAAATTTTGGTGATCAACAGCAAATGCAGTCAACAATTAAAAAAAGTAGGCTTATGTTCCATTTGTCTGGTCTTACTATGCTTGCTATGTGGGTAACCATCTTGGTATGATGCGTGATGAGAGAACTGTGAATTTGCATCATAAGGTTTTCTCAATATCTAGTGCCATTCTCTGGGAACTTGCTTTAGTTATGCTGATTTTACGCCGGCTGATCCAACCTGAGTGTCAATTCGCAGTGACGTCCCATCGTCCTTGTGCCAGTGATTGGTCAGGACAAAATCATGTCCTCCCCAACAGAAAAGGTACAATCTTAAAAACCTGAATTATCTCATTACCTCTTTTTAACTGTACTGTATCCAGGCTATTGTTGCATTGACCACAATCTTTCACTTGGATTTTTGTCTTTAAATAAGTAAAGGTGGAACCAAGTGATCTGTGCAGAAAGGCTTTTGAGGGAAGAGGAACATAGATACGTGGGTGGCAATAAGTCATTACCTTTCTGTCACATTGCTCGTCTCAAACTTTATAAGCACCCAGTGTTGCCAGATTGGAAATGACAAAAAGTAGCCCAACTTGCCCAATTGCAAGCTTTTTATCACAGACAGAATAGTTATAATTTACTGAAATTACATTTGGTTTTGATAATCATCTGTTGTCAGCCATTGCGTGTTGAGCTGAGCCTACTAAACTTAGTGCCATGTCAGCCTCAGACTTATTATCATATACCTCGGATGACAGGGAGACCAATTTATTGGTAGGTGGAAACTGGTGAATTGTACAGAAAGTAACTCAAATGATCACAACTTGCCCAAAACAAAATTAAAACAAAAATTACAAATTTTCATTGCAGCAACTGTTGGGATATTTGAGCCTACACTTCATTCACGGAGCTAAGAGGTTAATTTTGCGAAACTCCCATGGTCCTTTTAATTCAGGTTAACCAGTTTTCAGTCTCTGTGAAATTCTGACTTTTTATATGACTGTGGAATTATAGCCCAGCCCTGTAGTGAATAATCATGTCTCAACTTGTGGATCTGATTCCAATGAATGGGTTGCCTTAAGATTAACCATCTCATCAGAGGAAAGAGAAATGGTGCATGCAGGTTAGTCACAACAACTTTGGAAATTACATTATATTTGAATAAGGACAAACATAAATTCTATTGATAATGAGCAAAACAGATGTTGAAGTTAAATAATATAGTAATCCAACTATATGTCTACTATGTTCACAGCAAAGTAACAAGGAATGACTAATAAATGAAAACATTAACATTTAATGCTTTCACTGCAACCTCAGGGTAACATGAAACATTTTGTTTTGCTCCCTCTATTAAGCATAACCTTGGCTATCACTGCCACCAGTACAGCCTTTAATTAGTTAGGTTTAGAGACAGATCTATTTAGACCCAGTCCATTTGTCTGGTTGGTCTTTTTGATCAGTTTGCTCCATTCACAGTTTATCTGGCAAAAAAAGATATACCAGCCCAGATCCTTTGTTCTTTATATGTAGAAAGAAGTGAGAGCAAGTCAATGAGGAAGTCTGGTGAAAAAGTCTGAGGGCATCTGGTGGACAGGTAAGGAATGGCAATGAATAGTTTTGAAGAAGTAGGGATGTGGCAAAACAGGAGGGACAGGGAGACAGACTGTGACACTAGGGTACAGAATCATCCAATATCAACATTATTGTGTGGTGACAGGGTGGAAAGAATTGTCTAAAACACTCCTGGGATGATTCATCCTTGCCCCTGTAGAAACTATTTTAGCTGAGGGTGGCCAACATCAGGTCTGTCTCTAAAGCATTCATCCAGCCATTTTCTCCAGGTTATGCAGGTTTGGATTGGGTAGCCCTTTTCTCCAGCCATGTCCTTCAGTAACCTCGGGCCTGAAGATGATGCTCTTAACCATTCCATTTATGTTCCATGCTTCACCAATGGTAATAAGCTTTGGGCAGTGACCAAAAGACCGAAATCACAGATTCAAGCCCCCAAAATCAATTTCATTAGCAGGGTGTCTGGTCTCACCCGTAGAGACATTGTGATCAACTTGGACATCTGTAAGGAGCTTAAAGTAGCTCTGTTGCTCCCTCCTAGCATCAGGAGCAAGTTGAGGTGGTTTGGGCACTTGGTCAGGGTGTCTCCCAGATGGCTCCCTCTGGAGGTTTTATGGGCATGTCCAACTGGAAGGACAGCCCTCAGCAGACACAAAACACACTGGGAGAATTATATATATCCCTACTGGTCTGGGAATGTCTTGGGCTCCCCTTGCAGATGCTGGAGGACTTGTTTCCAAACCCCTCAACAAAACAGGAGACTACAGCAAACTTTGGAGGTACAATGTGGCACTCATCACTACATTAAATAAGCTTTCAAGAGCTAAGTCACTTACTATGGAACCATTACACAGCTGGGCTGTGCGCAAACATGTCTTTCCATTAGTGCAATCATTAGCAGCAACACAGATTGGAGGGGCCCCAGGCCTTCACCTAACTAGCTAAATAAGTATAATAAATAATGCGCCTTAAAACAGGTGAGGGGTGCTAGAGATAGAATAAGAATTGTTTAAAGCCTGGCCCTTGTAGCTTAGCATGCTAACGCTGAAAGAACTCAGCAGACTCAAGCCTGAGCCAGTGGTGGGAAAGTTCTAGAAGCCAGCCACCATGTTTGTTTTATTTTAATTTAAATGTATTAAAGTGTTTGAAGAAACAAACCACATGGTAATTATTTTCTATACTTAAAGCCTTCCTATTAGTGGGGCTAATTGCAAGTATTGTTTGTTCTGATCGAGGTGCTAAAGGAAAGGCTATTAGTCATTAAAATCAAACCTTCTTAAATGTGCTCTAACATTTATGCCAATCTCGGTCTAAAAAAACATTTGGATTCATTCTTTAGAGTTCTTGAACATTGACATGAATACTGTGTAAACGAGGGAGTCATTTTGGATGGCTATGGGCCTCTGCAGTGTTGTAACCAGTGTGTGAAATACGGTGGGTCTCAGGGGTTTCCGACCCCCAAAGATGGCAAAATTTAAGAGAGTCTGTCTTTATTGTAAATGTTTTTTCTATGTTTGAATATTGAAAGGTGAGCAACACAAAATGTGAATGATGGCAGTGAACAGGCAGCTGATGTAGTCATGACGTGTTTACCAATGCCAGCTATTCATGATGTCGCTGTATATAGGCTACTGTGAATCATTCAGAACAGCTCACCGGTGTTAGGAAAGATCACAGGTCAGTTTACGGTCAGATCCCGGTGAGTTAATAAAGGTATCCATGCCGTGCCAGGTATGTGTAATATCATGCGTAGTGTATTGAGTTTGTTTAAGCAGGAAACACAAGTTAAAATTATTTACTCAAAACGTTGAGCATCTGCCTATTCTGCCTGCTCTATTTATTTTTATTTATTATTTATTCCTTGTTGTGCGCCCAAACATTTTCTGCCTGTAATTGGAGCAGGTCACCTCATGAGAATGTTTTTAATAACATTTCTTATTTTTTCCACTGAGAATGAAAAATAGTGCATAGTTGATGCATATAGTGCATATGTTTATATATATATATGTGTGTGTTTGTATGTGTGTATTTTTCTTTTTTACCGGCCATGCCATGAGACCCTTGATTGTCATAGTATTTCACACACTGGTTGTAACAATGTTATGTTGGAGGCCCCTCTGATAGTGCTGGGCTAAAATAAGAACAATTAAAAGACCCCTTTAAAGAATTGTCAGGTGATTTGTGACACCCACTGCGAATTATATCAGTATCAGTGCAGGAGTGTGTGTCTGTATGTGTGTGTGTGTGTGTGTGTGTGTGTGTGTGTGAGACAGCAAATTTCTAGTCAATATGAAGACACCTTATCATGGACCGTTTCATGCTGGTCCAGGGGAAATGTGACCTCTAGATTGCTGGCTGTCCTGTCAGCCATCGTATTGTATTATATAATTATATTGTATAATATGTTCATAACTTAACCAGGGGATGAGCTGCCTTTACTATTTCAGGTTTTTAAGTTGATTTATTTTAAAGTGAAGTTCTTTCCCTTCCCTTTGAGAAAGGTTCAAACTAAACAAAGAGAAAAAAAAAAAAAGTAATCTAAATAATTTATTTATAGTCATACCATCATTAATTTATGACTTTATGACTTGTCTAGCAAATATCTGTATTGGCATTTGATCTGGTTCCGAGTGGATAAGTTTGCCATAATCACAGAGATTTTTCTGCCCCCAAGTCTGACACTGCTGGGTTCTTACCTTCGGATAAATATTTTGGCTATGAGTAGTTTGTTTGAAAGTTGGTGACACTGAAATGTAAGTGTAACCAGGAGGCAATATTATGTACCAAAGCAGGCTTTCACACACCTCAGATGAATCTCAAGAGGTTTTACATGTGAGCTTGCACATACTAACAAACACATGTTTATATGGACCCAGAAATCTGACATCCAGTTTAATAGTGTGGGCTGCTTGTTCCTGGTGGAGCCTGCATTAATGACAAACTGCAGCAGACGACTTCCCTGAACTCCCAGTCTGTCAGTCTGACCTATGAGCAACACAACTCTGACTCAGTCTCCCACACACCAATAGAAAACCCAGTGTGTGTGTTGGTGTGGGTGGGGGATCATATTTTTACCTCTGCATGAGTAAATTGTTTGTGTTTTACAAGCAAGTATGTTTTGTAAGTTTAAAGTATTTGTAGGATGAAGTACCTTCAAAACTAATATTATATTACATTTAGTAATTTTCATTGTAATTTTAAAAATGCTAAGTTGGGACTGAGTGTTTTTCTTGCCATGGCGCAAGCTAGCTAGTTTAGCTAGGCTGCTGCTAACATCGGAGCTCCACCAGATGACTTCAGACGAGAGTGAACGTTTGCTGCGGGACAGAGTTTTCTGCATCACATCTTTCAGTTCGGACTATGCTGTTGCAGGTCGTGACCGGTTGGTGAGCGGAGAGTCATCAGATGCGGTGGGTTTTCTATTCTGTACAGCAGAGACGCTGCTGTAAAACTTCTTCATGAGCTCCAACGTTAGTGCACCAACGAACCATAAAGCAAGCTTGCTATAAAACTTCGAACATAGTGCACTCAAGTTGAACTTTACTATCAGAACAATCAGGACTTCTTTATTTCTTCTAATGGGTCTCATTTGGGGTTTCTTGTTAATTTCATGTGAGCAACAGTTGTCTTCCATGTGAATACATGATGAGTACAAAGGCTGCTTCACTATGTAAAACAAGTGAATAAAGTTAAGTCAGTAAATCAGAGACTGTTGTTCCCATATCTTACAGAGACCTCACTCCACCACAACATTCCGGATTGAGCTATTGCATTTGATTGAGGACCATGTTTCGCACAGACAGAATGCAATTTATGTAAGAGATTCTTTTATGTTAAAATTTTTACCATATTATCAACATTATCTTGTTTTTTACATTCCCCCGGACGCAAATTGAAAAAGTGCACTATACAACTATGTATGAGTACACATTTCATTGTGCAACCTGTGTTGTAAAATGACAATAAAACTCGATGTCTGTCACTGTGAGGATGGGGCTTTGTTCAAAATCACAAAAAACTTTCTGCTGTAAGTAACATTGAACGTTGCAATGCACTGGAACAATCTGAAACCTGCCAGTTTACACCCAGGCGAATAGATGAGACGGTGCATCATTTACATAGCAACTACTCTGTCTCTGTTCTATCTGGCAGCTTTTCAGGCTTTTCTTGTATCTAGATATAATTTGTAGCATCTTAAAACATGAATGAAGATAGTGGTAGTGAGTTACTTGCTACAGTTGCATTTCTAGTATTGTTGAAATTGCAAAAATAAAAAAACAAAAGGGTCGAGATGACCAGCTGACTTCGCTATTGAGGCGAGCTGAGATGGTCTAGTTCACACTGCTGCAACTTTTCCCTGCGATGTTCTAAAATGGTTTTGTCTCGTCTTGAATCTTTGGTCTGAACCAGCCTACTGCATGAACAAGTAACCTGCCCAACACAGTGTCTATGTATTTAAATAAGAACAAAATCAGGCCAAATAAAAGACCCCTTTAAAGAGTTCTCAGGTGCTTAGTGACATTCACTGCAAATGTTACATCAGTGCTGGATGTGTGTGTCATGCTGCCCACTGGTAACTCATAAAGCGTCTGTGTGTAATGTGAGTTAACAGCATAAGGAGGCTGTGCACTCGTTGACACTGTCAGTATGCTCCAAGGAGGAGGAGCTGTCTATGTTTAACCTCGTGGCTTAACATAGCTCTGAGTATGTCTTCACCTGGAGCAGCCAAGGAGTAGCATCACAAGACCTGAAAGGTTTCCTGCTCTTAAGCCTCAACCCAAGGCCACAGTCTGGCTCGAAACCCAGTCCCATGATAGGGACAGGCAGGGATCAATCATTGTATCGTTATTTTAACTGTGGACAGACCTACACCTTGCTTCACATTTATACAGATAAAATGTACATTAATTCCTTTGGAGGAAACTGGGCTTCGACTGTCGGCCACTAAGCAGCTCACAGAGGGGCTTACTTATTGCCTTCAAGACCAGAAACAGAATCAAGAGTATTGCCAAGTAGGTTTACACATACAAATAATTTGCTTGGGTATTATGGTGCATAACATTAAACATGGTAAGTAGAATTTATAAAGAAAAATAATATATATATATAATCCCAAAATATTGTATCACAAAATACAAAGATTTTTATAATGCCCAAAAGGAAACAAGTCCTAGTAAAAAACAAAACACAACAAAGTACTGTAGATTGATTATCCATACTGTCCAAAAAGACCCACCAGCATAACAAATCAGAAAACACTCAAATTGATCATTTTTGTCACATTTGATCTTTTAAGGTTTGGTTAAGCTTAAGCAGTCAAAACTATTTGGTTAAGATTAGGAAAAGAAACTGTTGACTGTTGAGGTAGCTTAGCTGACTATGCAGTAGTCTTCAATGTCAAAGTCATACAATTTTTGCTTTAAGATATCACTTTTTTGAAAACGTCAGTATAGAGTCATTATGAGTATTTGAATCAATCAAACTTTTTGTCAGGGTAGTGTTGTCTCAAATCAGCAACAGCCGTTGTGCACTTACCGGAATTGACGATTCCAACATTTGAATGCTTCTTGTTCTTCTTTTTAATGGCGAGTTGCAGCCGGGTGGAGCATTATTATTTTCTGCTGGCTTGTTTGCTCACTTTTTAATTACTTTTTTTAATCAATAAAAATGAACATACTTTTACTTTTAGTGGTGTTACCATACTGGTAAACCCTCGAAAGGGGGGTAAAATTGTCTCCAGGGTTCTCTCTGGCTTTTCTGCCACAACCACCCAAGAGTCCTGTACACCTCTTACAGGAGGTAAGAGTAAGTAATATGGTGGAGCATATTCCCTCATCTTCCAGAAACAGCCAGGGAACTAATCTAGAGGTTAAATAAAGCACTTGGTGTCTAGGCTCAAGAATAACATCCATATTTTGATAGTCATTGCCTATGATTGGGGTGGAGGTGGGGTACTGCTGCTCTTCTTCCCATTGATTGTGGAGTCTCACTTTTATTGGACAAGTAACTTACCTTGCTCATTTTATTATCTTGTAAAATAAGATGTAATAGAATCTTATTTTTCATTGATTAGACTTGGTTTGGAAGGTAACTATTTACACTTTCCCCAACACTGATGGTTGGATAGTTTGATAAGTGTTGCGAGGTTTACCATAGGGCACGCTCAGAGGTACTGGAATGGAATTTAGATTCCATTGTAAGTGGCATAGGACCATAGTGCGTATACTGTTATTGTCTGCTGTTTTGCATAGTGAGTTTGCAGCGAGAGTTTGTGGCACCCTGGGTAAACTGTTGCCAACTGTTTGATCCATCTCACGTCAACTTCGTTCAGATCAACCACATTACATTTTTTTACTTTATATAATTAGGTCCCATGCCATTATCACAAGGCTAGACCCTGTAAATGGCTACATGGTCAACATAATGGCTAACAAAGGCAGGAGCATTGCAGAAGTGCAGATTGTGCTTGCTATTAAACGAGTCAGCCCACCCACACACATACATGAAGTAGTTTAAAGTAAATAGGGTAATATACCCAGTGTATGTAATAAGTGTACATGTTGAACAGGAAAAGTACAATGTACATACACAAGTAGTAACTTATTTAGTACAAATTTGTTTGTGGGGAGGCAGTTTGTGGCAGTTTGTTAAAATAATTGTGCAGGAACAACTAACAAACAGCATAAGAAAAATATAATTTAAACACTAGAATGTGTTAATGTATCCATTGTAGTTTAGCTTTGCACTACCTTCATGAAGCCTGGAATGGGCCATTAATTAACATAATCAATGCTAATTTAATTAATTGTGATCTTTTTTATGTTATCAGTTGATTCATTGATTATAATTAAACATGTCAAGTGGAGTTCATTTGACTATTTATATAGCTCAGTATCACAAATCACAATAAAAAAAACTCCCCCCAAAAAACCATGGGAAATATTACAAAAGCAGCATAGGAGGTGTCCCTCTTCCAGGACAGACGGCCAGGAAATAGATGTTGTGTTCATAGTATATAAAATTATTATGACAGAGTACAGATTGTAAAATATAAGCGAATGATCCATGAGGTCGTGTATATTATCAAATCTTCCTTACCAAATGGCCAAGGTTTAACTTTTGTGAAAATCCATATCTGAATTTTTGAGACATTCTTCAACATAAACATTTGGATGTTTATTACTTGGCAGAGTTAGGAGGGTAATGATTGAATCTCATCTCAAGGTTAAAAGCTTAGAAATACTTAAAATGTATCATGTGTACTAATGTAAGTGCAATGCTAAATGAAAACAACATATAGTATATATAGTACGAGGAAAGTATTGAAAAATATGCACATATATAATAAACTATAACACAGCAGGAGGATTTCTACTGTTATTTACACACCCACACACACATCCTGGTGCCAGTGCACAGTGGCAGTGTGGTCCACCCTTGGGTGACCTTCTGGGTTTGTTTATGGACCGAGGACCCAGGTCATATTCTCAGTGCTGTGTGGGAATCACACGCTCTGTGAGGTCACCAGCCAGCTGACCATGGAAAACATCTCTGACGTCTGCAAATAAACGCAGGAGGGGGTGTACTGACTCTACAACACTGTCCCATAATCACACAAACTCCCCCAGAGGGCACCACAGTGAATTTGAAGTTTGAGCTTGATAGAACTCACTAGATAAACTCTCATTATCCATTCATCCATTATCTATAACGTTTATCCTTAGAGGGATTGGGGGGCCAATCCCAGCTGGCACTGGGTGAGAGGTGAGGTACACCCTGGACAGTCAGTCACAGGGCTGACAATAGAGACAAACATTCACACTCAGTCACACCTACGGGCAATTTAAAGTCATCAGTTAACCTATCCTGATGAGGGAGCACTAGTGCACTTGTGCTACAATGAACAAAATATTCCAATACATTCTATGGGTGTAATGAAATCCATTATCTGTATCTGTTTAGGTCACAAAAATATCTGTAATTATATCTGAGTTATACCAGAACTATACCCCAAGTTGTCAAAAATAGTCTAGTCTAGACTCTAGCAATTGTCACGACCCGGCTTAAAGTATGTGACAAAGAGGGAGACCACACATAGTCTGCAAGGAATAATCAACATTTTATTAAGTAAATCTGTAAAGCATATGTCTATCAGTAGTCAGTATATATGCAGTGACTGAGTGCATGGTAAAGCATGTATGAGTATGAAACCTAACATACAAACATGGTAGGGTCAGTCATCCAGCCAAGGACCAAGAGACCAAGATGATCTTGATGAGCTGATTTATAGCCTCCTGATCCCAGCCTGCTCAGGTGTGTTACATCATTAACAAGTTCTCAGCTCCACCCATAGAATACCTGGAAAGAAAGGAAACAGACAGCCAAAAAAGGACAGACAAAAAGGGTACCACCCTGAGGCTGTCACACAATGCTAATATGCAATAGCTCACATAAAGAGTGGTAACAGCCTACAGTTAGCTTCCATGCCATCTTGTCATTGACTGCTCATTTTTCATCACACTGTTGCCCTCTGCTGGACTGGAGTGGCTAATATTGTGGTAGATAATGTGATAGATAGGTGTGTCCTAAGGAGGCCCCTGTACTTCAGCAAGATGTAAACCGTAAGAAGTTGCATAAAGTCAAAGCTCAAAGTAGCACAGTGTGTCCGCCTTGTATTGATAGCACAAATATTACAGTTACAGTTCCTTTTTGATCTGACCGAATTGTGAATGGAAGATCTGCCAAAGCACTGCAAGAGGCTGAGAGACGCACTAAGCATGTCTGAGTCTCAGGAGATACACGACCTGTTCCAAGGTCTGAGGATACTTAGAGATGCAGCTCCAAACTACAGCACTTCAAACACTCTGTTTCCTTTTCACAGTGGCCTGTCAGTGGTTAGCACTGTTGCCTCACAGCAAGGTCGTGGGTTTGAATCCCACAGGGCCTTTCTGTGTGGAATCTACTTGTTGTTCCTAACACTTTTCGCATTGACATTGGTCGATTGCAAATTTAATGATTGCTGATTCATCTCATTCATTTAAACACAACATGACAGAATTTCTTACAGTGCTGTTGACTTTTTTTGTGTGACGGTGATGAAATGAGGCTAGCATAAATTATATGTGAAATCATATGTAAATGAACACTGTTGATAAGCTGTACTTAATGTGACTGGTTAAGTGTAGTACTGTTAATATTGTGCACAATGCTGTTGGATGTGCTTAATGTTTTAGGTGAGCATTCTGCTACTTTAGCTGTGTGTAAGTACGTTGTTAACAAGTAAACACAAAGACACATTTTAGTAATGCTTTATGTAAAGCCCTTATATGAATCACAAATTAAATGCATTCCTATAAAAAACGGTGCTGCACAATTTAAAATTGAATGGCCACAGTTTGGGTGTTACTTTGTAGCTTGTGCATATTCATGTCAGTGATCGCAGGGCCTCACACACGTCCAGTGATAGCTCTACCTACACATACTGTACTGCTGCACCTTTGCCAAAGAACATCAGCGAAACTTCTTGGGGACCAATCCATTCCTGTACTACTGACAGACAGAAGACTCAACGCTCGTTAGCCTGTTGATACTACTCCTAACTGCCGGAAGAGTTTGACTACCTTTTTGTTCTGATTTAAATATTTGAAGCGTCTTTATTCATTTCTTGTTTTTACTGCTGTTGTAATACAGCACAGTGCGTTGGTTGAGTTTTGTTTACTTACTTGAAATAACAATATACATGTATAATCAATACAATCATCACAAAGTGTAATGTTAGTGATTTTTCTGTATAATGGATCAAATTACAATTTGTTTTTTCTTTTTAATGTTTTAATGTAGCTCATTGTTTTGGTTTTACAGCCCACAACTTCACTGTTCAGTCTGACTCTCATAGAGAGTACATACCAGTAGCAGCAGGCAGCTGTTTTCAGAGAAAAAGCTCTAAAACGTCAGTGTCCATGACCTGCTCAGCAGGGAACAGCAGGCAGACCCAGTTAGAGACTAGCTGGTGAACATAGTAGAGAATTTATCATCTAAAGACCCAGATATATCTCTCAGGTTTTGGTGGAGACCAAAAACAGAGCAAACAGAGAGGGAATATTGGACTTGGACTGATTTGATTCCTCAGGTGACACAAATACCACTCCACATGAATAATCATGTTGCTGTTGTTGTCAATCATTTTAAATTTGTCCAATCAGATGCTGACAACTCTGTCAATCAACAACTAATTTCACCTGAATCATATATCACTTTTGAATTCTGCTAATCATCTTTCTCATAGGAGAAGGGGGATGCTCGACATGAAGAAGCAATCATTATATAGATATATAGAGAAAATTGTAGACAATTTAACATTATCCCTAAAATGTCAAAATGTAATTTTTTAAATATTGTGTAAGGCAAATATGTTCTGTGAAGGCAAAATGTAATTGTGACCAGTATCTAACCTGTAAAGTCAGTCATTCTGCTACAGAACACAGCCATTCAAAGTAGTTTCCTCACGCTCTCAAAGTCTCTGGTCTGCAAAGATACAAACTTTAAAATGAGATATGTCAAGGTTTTCTTTACAGCTTGTTTCACTGTCCCCAAGTGGCCAAACAAAATGAATGTAGCTTTAATAAACAGAAATTGCTTTACTTTCACTATTCTAGCGCAGCCTATTAATGCTTCAGTGCGTATCATGTAAACAAGAGATTAGAACTTCCCACAATCTAATATTTTAACGTAAGACAGATGCATAAACAATAAATTAATCAGTTTGCAAAACAAACAAATTCAACATCTCTGTGCACTTCTGTTGAAAGTGTTGTGTTCTGACTTTGGTAATGCAATCAGCTGTTGCCTCTACAGCAATCAGCTGTTGTCTCAGCTGTTACCACCTCTAGGTGGTGAGCTTCCAACAGGCCTGCTAGAGGACACATTGCATCACCTGAAAGCCCTCTGTCAAGAGCACCCAGTCTTTTTTGTACCCACATGTGAAGATCACCTGGATGGTCGACAAAGTGAGAGGCCCAGAGCGGCAGAGGACCTTCTAAGTTACTTTATTATTAGCATCCAGGCTAATCACTCAGGATCAGAAAACCTGTAGGTGTTTATAACAGCAGCAGCAGAGAAAGACAAGGCAAGAGATTTGCCATGGTTGATTGTACCATTACTGCACAGCCTGTATTTAACCAGTCCAATGAAAGCTGGTGTGGTGAAATGTTTCCATTCATAGCCAACAGCTCCACATGATGGCTGAGAAATAAAGCAAGGATGGTAATCTGATATGGGAGTGACATGCTTCTTTTGGCAGAGCCACAAAGCAAATAGTTAATGGAGGGCAGTGCCAATTTCCGGAACCCCCATCCATCTGACAGTTAGAGGTGTAGTGGCAGAATGTTGTGCACAAAACACATGCCAACCCATAATAACACTACCAGGGGCCTTCTATTCTCTCTGAATCCTGGCCTGGTCATGCAAAATACATTTACTGACCTGTATATTCTATGTGACTGGCTGGGCCTTACCTGTTGTGGAGGTGTCAAAGTGGAAATTATTAATTGCTGGAACCCCACCCGATTGCCTCTCCAGTGGAAAGTGTTCTCTTTTTGACCTGTATTGTGTGACATGTGTGGGAAACTGGCCTTCCTCATGAATTGTCACAAGTTTGACTGCAGCAGATTTGTTTGCAGGTGTTTCCGCACTCGTAGGAACCAAGGGTGAAACAGCTGACTTAAACAGCAGATGGCAGTTTGCTTTGATTCATTATGACAGTGACCCTTAACTGTTCTCAATTATCAAATGCTCTAGACAGTGTCAGGGTAACAATCTATTACAATGACATGGTATGCATAATGTGACCCAAGAATCTGAGATGAAACATCCACTCCTGACTTCATTTTTATAATTCAGTTTTACTGCGGTCATGCCTTGTAGTTGAATAAAAGAAACACCAATTTACTTTTCTTTTTTTGGAGAACAATTATTTTTACTGCCTGATAACACAGAGGCACATTACCTCCCATATCTGTTGGCCACTTTATTGATCATGTAGGCAGTGACTGGACTGTCTGTGGCCTGAGGTGAGTTCAAGGACGTCCTGTCTCACAAATCAAACATGCTTAATTTCCTTGTTATTATGGGCTATTAGTGGGGCAGGCTGAGAGACGCTACATTTGTTGCCAGGGACAGCAGGGATATAAATGTACATCTCATGTTGATCCAGACCAACTAATGCGTCCCATTAATATTGAGCCCAGTTTGTTCCACGGGAGAGCACTGCCAAAGTACACAGTGATGGAGCAACAGGTGGAGCAGAAAGCTTCACTAAAATGGAAAAGGAGAATCAGATTAAATGATGGGAATCAGGAGCCTTAAGTGAAGCCTAATTGTTTCTGGATTCTATTTAGATGCACTCATTTTAGAATAAATGTAGATCGTTTATCTTGGGAAGAAGTTGAATTGTTTCCAAGAAGTAGCTTCTCTGATAATACCACATTAGCTAGAATGTAAGACGAACACCTGTTTTTGGAAATGGAGGGTAAACTGGCAAAATAAACATACAGTGTAATGCAAAAGTTTGGGCACCCCTGATCATTTTCAAGATTTTTCTTTATAAATCATTGGTTGTTCGGATCAGCAATTTCAGTTAACTATATCATATAGCAGACAAACACAGTGATATTTGAGAAGTGAAATTAAGTTTATAGGATTTACAGAAATGTGTAATAAATACTTAAACAAAAGTAGGCAGGTGCATAAATTTAGTCACCCTTGTTGTTTTATTGATTTGAATACCTTTAGCATTAATTATTGGAACACAACATTTGTTTGTTCAGCTCATTGACCCTTGACCTACATACACAG